>CM053791.1:446836495-447068995 GCA_028749045.1 Cupressus sempervirens
ACTCCTTATAGGTGTTTTATTTTTTAACAACACTATATTCATATTAGGATATCTTAAACAACATCACACCCTATTGAGGTCAGTATTTTGATGAAATGAATGTGTTAGGATGAGGACAATATGTTCCTAGAAGGAATGGAACATTCCTTGACTCCCCATGACTTGATAGACTCTTGAAGTACCTTGAATCAATGCTGAGATAGAATGACAAACACCAATTATCCTTATGAACTCAAATGATCATTAAGCACAAAGATCTTGTGAAATTACTGATAGGTCTCATCAAACTAACTCAGTAAGGAAAAACAAAGATCAAGATGAAGACAATGCTTTATTGGTTTGGAGATGGTATGTCAATAGGCATGTATTCAAAGAAGAAAAAGGTGAGAATTAAAAGTCATATTTACACCTATGTATTTGAAAATTAGACAATGTAGGATGTGGCCCAACAAGATAATATCTTGTCACTGTTCACAAACTAACAGTTAAGACTATATCATCAACATAGAGACCAAACATGGAATTTTAACCCTTAACAAGTTGATTTGAAATGTCCAATAGGTCCTTCCAAATATATTATTTCATTGTATAACCAATTGTGTAATTTTTATATGTATACATCTTCTATTCAATCTGTTTTAATGAGATATCTACATGTGATCAACAAATGAAGAGTTAAAAATGATAGCATTTCAGACCATTTCAAACTTCCCACAACCAATTTTAAATATGTTTTTCCAATTACATGGGCACTAATTCATTGCTTTCACAACTTTTTAGCCAAATGTTGCAAAAGTTGTCAAACAAATTTTGCAATATTATTAAAAAAATTATAAATTGACACCACATAACCCTAAACATGACCAACATGATTAAAATGCACCAAAAACCCCATATTTGTGCTCATACTACCTATTGGACCAATTTGACTCCCTTTGACCTATGTTGACCTTGCAGATCCTAGTTTTAAAAAAAGATAAATGGCCGAATGATAATCATATATACAAATACTCTTCTAACACCAAGAAAGCATGTCTATGGTGATTCTTTTCTTACACATGTACATACAAGGTTGGGGGGATCTATTCTAGACTATAAATTTGATTCATCTTTGTTTTGTGCCTCTCCATATATTCCATCCCATCCCATTTCCCCACCCTCTCGTAACACCCATGTAAGAGGTCAACACAAAATCTCCCCACAATTACATATCAAATTTTATAAAATGATAAGTGGGCATCTGGAAAATTGGGCAGTGTTTCCTTAGCCTATACAGTGGAGGATAGTTGAAATAATTGGTTTGTTTTCTTGGATTTTTATGAGAAGATTGGGAAGAGAATTCAATAATGGAGCAACCTAAGTAGCTAACAACATCTAAGAGCTAAAGAAAATATAAAAGGAAGAGGGTCATTATCCTAGGGTAATGTCTCCAAAGCCAACATTGATTTTTCAATTACATATTTATCTATATGATGCAGAAGCATCTTGAGTTGCACTACTATCCTTCATATTTTTTAGTTTTACCTTGCTGCTAAAATTGAGTTTTGTTGAAACTATGTTTTCTAGTTTCTGTGTGCCTATTTTAGACCATGTAACTAATTTTCCATAATGAATGAAGGGTTGTGCACTTTAGGACTTAAAAGGGCCAAGACTAATATCTATGGTCTAGAGCACAAGTTCTAACTCCTCATGAGTTATGAGATATGGAAATTCTCCTAGAACATCAATTTCTGGCAGTTCTGCACAAAATTTTTCTATGCTCAACTTTCAGAATAGATGCACACTTTTCTTTGATAAGTCAAACTTTGCACACTTAAGGGATTGTAGAGGACCTAGATATTACCCACAATTTGAAGCATGAGTTCTAACTCAATTAGAGCTAGGAGATATCATGATTTTTCTTGAATATCAATTTCAGGATAGTTAATTGTTGATGCAAGCTTACTTGTGTATTTAATTTTAGGTTTGTTTTCATTTAATGTTTGCTAAGAGCTGACTTGTGGCTTCTCTATTTTCTAGAGTAATCTGTAAGTTGTTTTGGCTAGTATAAATAGAGTGTTTAGGCTTAGAGCTAGGAGTTTAGGTAGTTTGGAAGAGGATTGCAAAGTAGAACTGGAAAGTGCAAATTTGCAGCTATATCTTGGATTTGAATGTAATTGTATTTGGTCGTAACCCAAAAGGCCTTCAGCTAGGCATGTATGGTGATATTTTCATAAATCAATAAGGAGTATTATTCTCTCTTTATGTTGTTGTTCTCTTTTGTGTTGCTTCTATTGTGTTAACTCTTGCAAGGTGGTTTGGATAGTTGGGTGTGCTTTGGCCCTATTTTATTTGATCCCTTCCTTGCATCACTATATTGATGGTAAATATTAGTAGAAAGTTGCTACCTTGATTTTTGGTTCCATGGATCAATGTTGGTGATGATTTGCTTTTGCTTTCAAGTAAATATTTTCCTCTATTAATAATCCATTATAGTAGATATTTAATACCTTTATTATTTTCATATTATGGATTATGTTCATGAATACTATTAATTATTAATTATTAAATTGTTTCTTTGTAATATGCTTTTGCAATATAAGAGTGGGTAATGATCTTGGAGGGAGGAGACCCAAAATTGAAAGGTTTTTTTGTTGTATTTATAGTTTCTACTTGTTGCATAATCAATGCTATTTTTTCATTACTAGTTATGGTGTTGAGAAAGGAATTAGGTCTACCATATACAAATAGTTTAAAAGTGGTCATTGTTTTGTCTCTATTGCTTGTAATATCAATTTTTCTTAATGGTGGTTGTTGGTGTAAATACATATTTACGATTTACACTTACCTAAGTTTACTTAGGTTAATGGATTATTTTATTATTTTATTTTGTGAGACACTTAGGAGTTTGCACACCTTTTTGAGTTGTCATGTTAACAATACAGAAGTACGCAACTCTATTTCAGCACATGGTGTCTACAACACTGGAGTTTGCATCATTCACTGAGTTGTCATGTAGACAACACAATTATTCACACTCCCTTTTTAGCACATGTTGTCTACAATACTAATTTTCCTATTACACCTGTGTAGGCTTATCCTCTCATCATCACACTTACTTATGTGCTTAATGGAGGATAACCCATATCTGGTGGACATGTGTCTAGTTGTATGACTTATCATGTAGCTAATTCTAAGGCATTCTAGATGTATGTCAGAGGCCTTTATATACAAGCATTCCTAGTGTACTCTTAATGCATATTGAATAAATATATCATCATTCTAATCATACTCTCTCTTTTTGGTCTACAGTTGTGCTTGTGTTTGAGTTCTTAGTCGTTGGGTGAATTTTTCCCTAAGGCAAATTCTTACATGGTATCAAAGCTTGGAGATTTTCTCATCACATAGTCGTTTGAGATGATTGTTGCTTTAGCACCTTGGCCCGAATCTAGAGTACTACAAAAATTGGGAGCCTCTAGAGCCAGGTCTAACCTCACCATTGTGTCTGGAATGCTGATTTGGTGAAGATCGATTATAAACTCAGCTACCCTAGGCCAAAGTCGACCATGAGGCAAAAAAATTTTGCCACTCGGAGGCCCCAATTTGCAATTCAGGTATGGTCATTTGCAATTTTAATTAATTTATTCAAATCAGCATTTTTATTTCTCTACATTTTTTAACTATATTATTTCAAAAAAATTGCCCTCCAAGTAGGTAGCAGAGAAATTTTTTTGCAGGTATTGGGATGTAAGATCCTAGCCCTATACAGAGGAAGATTACTCTACTATTAATTTGGCAAGGAGAATATTTTTTTATTGCAGGGGGCATCCATACCATAAATTTATCAGCAGGCATTTACACTGGCCCTGGCCACAATTTATAGGCATGCAACACTACTATTCCACCACTGAGCACTTAATAATCTGGCAGCTCTTACATTCGATCAATTCCCTGCAGGCTTTTTCTTTTATCCAACCCATTGTTCATTTGCGTTGGGCATGTCAGAATTAAAAAAATCCCACTACTGGCATATACTCTCCCACTAGCACCTAGATCTCCCATCGAATAGACTCCCAACGGTGTTAAACTCTATCTTCTGGTGCGAACTTCATGCGGGCAAGGATGATTTTCGACACCACTGTCTGAGCAGGGTCACCACCAACCATTTAACCTGCAACCTTCTTCCACAAACATGCGTCCTCTGCTCCTCACACCACATGGCCCAGCTCCATGTGGACCTAATAGATGCCACTAAGCTCTAATTCTGCAATGCCCACTCCTACCCCATGGACGAACACCAATTTTCCACGCAGCACCCTACTATAACCTCCACAATGACAACACAATAGCTCTGCAATGCATCACACGAGAACATGTGTACAGCCCACCACGTGGACAATCCACATCATCAAAGGCCACATCTACACTTTTCCATATGTTGACTCAGAAGCCAATTGTAGGTGACACATGTCGTACATACCACATGTTCGTACATCTAGTCATCTAACACGTCAACCCAGGCACAAATTTTTTGCTAACGTCAACATTTTAAGAGGTTAAAATTGATGGTCATCTAACCATCAAAACTAGGCCTCTTATAACTACTTTGACGATTGTTTAACCATCAAATTTAAGCTAGCAATTTTTCTTCCAGACCCCTCTCTAGATTGCTTTTTGATTTGGCAGCCTGACTTTGTGAGCCCATAACTTGGTCATCTAGACTCTGATTTAGGTGTGTTCTTTTTTAAAAATGGGTAAAATTTCCTAAACTTTCCAATGGTGGTGTTCTTTTCTAGTTTTGGTGCAAGGATTTTTTAGAAATTGTATTTTTTGGTGACTGTACCTACTTAATCCTACATTTTGCAACTTCAAACCCTCTATACAAGCACATCTGGTCACTTTTTTAGGTTTCATTTTTTTGAAAGTGTATTATTTTTTTCCTACTTTCCAGATCTGCAGTCAAAATCTAGGGTTGTGTGGACAAAATTCTCACTTTCAAAAGTAGGGCTTTTTCTACATTATAAAGCTTTGATTACTTTTTATAATTTTTTTACATCTCAGCTACAGTTCTTAGTGATAGATTTGGGCCTCAAAAGGTAGTTGTAAAAACAAGTGGCCCATTGTACACGCACTACTTATAATGTGCCAAAAGCATCTTTTTGGGGGGTCTTTTGATTGAGTGAAAGGGGGGGGGGGGGGTGTACTATTTTCTTGTGTCTCTATTTGTGCTCTTTTTATTTCTACATCATGGGTTCATTTAAATTTCCACTCTAAATTCACACAATTATTCTACTTGGAAAGATATTGCATGGATTAGATTAATGGAAAAAGGTTACAATCTTTATTTTGATGGTACAATTACCAAATCTACTAATGCTAAAGAACTCATTGAATGGAAAAAACAAGACCAACAGGCTTTAAGAATTATTAGGAGTTGTGTACATAGAGATCTCTTCTTCCACATTGCGAGTTTCATGAAATCCAAACTAGCTTGGGACAAACTTGAATCATTGTAAGGTAAGGTGGATGATGAACAAGGATTTCAAGTTAAGGATGATCTACTTCTCTTGGATCCAAAGAACTTTGACACAATTCATGATTACATCAACAAAGCCAATGAGTATAGGGCACTACTTAAAGATTGTGGAAATCTTATGAAGGATGAAAAGTTGATTCATCACATCTTGAAGAGACTGCCTTCTAAGTATGCTTCATTTGTTTCGAGCTTTAATACTTATAGGTTGACCATGCGAAGTGCTTACCAAAAGCCTACATTTGTTGCATTTGCAGAGATGTTGATTGTTGAACAATCTCACTTGATGGATTTAGGACTTCTCACTACATCAAATACCAAAGCCTCACTAGCTAGTGATGAGCACCAATCAAGTCAAGGAGGGAAAATTTTTAACAACAACAAGAAGAAGTAGTGGAAGGAGAAATCATAATTTGAGACACAACAATCCTCCTCACAACAAGGAAATTCTTCTTCCAATAAGAAGGGAAGTAATGAAAAGAAGGACAAACTTTTTTGTGCATATTGCAAAAATCCAAATCATGATGAGCATCATTGCAAGACTAAAAGAACTGATGAGTTGGAAAACCTACTCAGGAAGAACAAGATTCAAGTGCCAAGTACTTCCAAAGATTCAACTCCAACCTCTTCAAAGGAAAAAGGGCAAGTACTTATGGAAAACACAAGTTCTTCTTCAAAATGGATACTTAACTCAAGTGCCTTGTACCATATGGGTTCTTCAAATGGAGACTTTTCTTCATTGAAGCAATCAAAGGTACTGCACATCTTCGTGGGAGATGATACTAAAATAGAAGTTGAAAGAAAAGGATATGTGGAATGGAAAATGGGGAATTCAAAGATGTTCTCTACATTCCAAACCTTAGCTCCAATCTCCTATCAGTTTACCAAATCACTCACCTTGGAGATGGTCATAAAGTTGAGTTCCTTCTAGATTCAGTTATGGTAATTTAATTCTTATAGTGGTCAACCAGTTTTATCAAGTATGAAGGCTAATATATATATTTTTACTAAGATACTAGCCTAACTCACAAGTTAAATGCTTTCATTTCTCTTTCTTTTTTTGGAGATATTTTCATTGAAATATGTGTTTTGATACATGCCTTATGCCATATGGCATTGTTCTATTTTGTATAAATTTGGGGGAAAAAAGGTTTATTTAGTTATGGACATTATTTTTGGTGGGTGCATGTATGGCTATGGGATGTGGATGAAAAGCTCTTATGGAATATGAGAATTTGGGAGCATGTTATGTTATAGGTTTACCTATTGGTGCCGTTCTTGGATTTACTTTGATTATGGGAGCAAAGGTAATAATAGTCTTTCTCCATTCTATCATTTAATATCAATTTTTTTCAATTTATTGATATTAATAATATAAATATAAGAATCTGACTTGACAATAATTGTTTTTCTCTTCTTTAGTTCATTATATTGATGATAAACTAGATAAAATATGATTTGAAATATTAATAAAAAAGTATATTCTTAACTTCAATAACTAGAAAAAAGCCTAGTGTGCATATTGAAAATTAGGTAGTGCTAACTTAGCCTATATAGTGGAGGCCAGTTGAAATAATCCATTTGATTTCTTATATTTTAGTGAGAAGATTGGGAAGAGAATTCAATAATGGAGGCTCTTAACTTTGGTTACAGTCATGATAAGGGTGATGTGCAACTACCTCCTAGATTCAAGTCCCATCCCATTGATGAAGAGCTCACAACACAATATCTCATGAGCAAGGTTTTACAAAGCAATCTTATGGGAAGGTTTTACATAACATATCCCCCCACCTAGATTTTCTATTCAATCATTTATCTATGATTCAATTATGAATATATATTTTGTCTTTTGTTGTGCCCTTGTGATCTATGTCTTTGAACTGATCTTTTTTAGAGGACAAGGAAAAAAGGGAAAAGGAAAAAGAAGGGTCTTGTGTACGTAGTGTAGTATAAGTAGCTTACATACAACGACATTAGTGGCTAGCTAAAGTAGAAGGATGGTAGCTCAATTAGTAGTGTTGGAAACTTATAATTGGAACAATTGTTGTTTTGTCATTGATGTCAAATCTATTGATAAGATATATTGCTACTTAATCTAAATGTCAGATCTATTTGAATGATGAAGAGGATTTCAAAAGTTTCTCATAACAATAGCACCAAGAGGAAAGGTTCAATTATGAAAAGGAAGTTACAATGGACATTTTATTAGATAGACTTTGATAAACCAATGTGATTGTTTATGTAAAGAAAACTCAAAAAACTTGAGTAGAAGTATAAAATATATTTAGTGTCAAGTAATGCTAGTGCTAACCGAGCTATAGTTAGCATCAAAAAATCTAGTATTGACTGAGCATTAGTAGTGACTAAGCAAGACAGATGATGTTGAGCCAAAAAGATTTACAATGATTGATTATTTCAGTGATGACTGAGTGCCAGAATCTAGAGATTGTTGAGTGATAATATAAGAATGAATTTGATAAAATCATGAGATCAAGTTGACTTAATTAATTTCTTCGAAGATGTAAACCATGTTAAAGATAAGATTAATGAGTTGGATCATTAAATTCAAGGAAATGATTAGGTTAAGACCTAACAGACAAATTCTAGAGAAGTTTCTAGTGTTAGAATTATTTAGAATAACTAAGAGGGGGGTGAATAAGTTATTCAAGGTCTAGATGTACCAATAAAAATTTTCACTTATCTTATTGAATCCATTAAACATCCATATATATGTATGCATCCAAGCTTATCACTAAAACTTGCAGGTTACTGTTAAATCAACATCTAGGCAATAAAACATGAAACATTAAAATTCATCCACACACTTGACACAATGATTTAACATGAAAACCCAATTTGAGAAAAACCACCAATAACATGCTACCCCCTTTTCACTCTTCTAAAGTGATGCCTTGTGAAAGGCCAACCCTGTTAAAGATTACAACACACATTGTTAAATGTGACCCGATTAAGGGATTTCAATCACCCTATTAGAAGTGAGCCTAGTTAAAGGATTTTAGGCCATTCACTTGGAATGCCACCCTATTAAAATATTTTCTAATGACTGTTAAGTCAACCTTAGTCCAAAGAATTTTAACCCGACTGATACAATTGTTAGAGAATAAAGTAGAGCTTTGATCTAATACAACTTACAACTTTATCTTGCAGATTTAAAATCACAATTCAGTCCTCAATTTTCTTGGCATTCATTATTTTCAGTTATGACAACTTGTTCACCCTTCAAGCACATATCTCCTTAAACCTTCTTGCTTGGTACACCAATGTAGTCTCTTCTATGGTCACTTGATGAATAGAGCAATTAACTCTATCTTTGTTCTTCCTTGGTCTTTTTGACCTTCTCAATATCTCCCCCTTCTATATTTTGCTTCATGACCAAACATTCCTTAAATAGGAAATTAGAATTCTTTGTCATTTTTTTCCCATCATCCATTATAGGGTTTTGGATGGATTAGGTAGCATAAAATGTATCTACACCATATCTTGTCTCTTCTAGAAACTTCTCCTAGAATCCAATTGAGTTCACTTTAAAAATGGCTTACCTCAAATTTTGTACCACCAACTCATCATCCTTATCTTCCCCGGTTCATAGACTTTTCTAATAATGTAGCAGCTTGACATTATTAATATTCTGATACTCGAAACATATTGCATGGCTCAGCATCAACTATGTTTTACTGACACTCGACACCCATTGTGTTTGCTCGACATCAACTGTGTTACTTGGCACACACTAGATTTTTCTTTTACTCAGCTCCAACTAATTTTCTACTTGGATTGAACTAACTTTTCTCGGCACCTACTATCAACTTCGGTCAAGCTTGGTAGACAATTTTTGTATTACTTGTTTTTCTAAAGTTTCTAACTGTAGCCAACCTTTGTAACTTCAAGTAGATTACCAATACATCATTTCACCATTGTCTTAATTGATCCTTGTACTTCATTACATAAACATAACTCAACCTTTCTTCTAGGTGCTATTGTTACATCTTATTGATTAAATCCTCTTCATTAATCAACTAAATCATAGTACTTGGATCTTATAAACAATTGTCTTACCACTAAATAGTAGGTTTGACATCAATGACAAAATAATAACTGAAACATATGTTCTACTTCAACAATCTCCCTTTTTCAGCAATGATCTTTTCAATAAGATCTCAACAATCTCCCTCTTTGGCATTGATAGCAAACCAAACTGATCAACCAAGTAACCTAAATGGTAAAACATTTTGTTTGACCAAACTGACTAAGTTAGAATAGTAAGACAATGCCAAAAAGAAAACTTGTATCAAAATTGTTCCTTCAATCAACAACTTCTAACTTCTAAAAAACTCTTTTTTATGACTCCCTCTGAATTTCTTTTCTTGTTGCTCCCTCTTACAAGGTAGATTAGGATGTCTCCCTCAAGTTTTTACCTCTAATCAACAACATCAATAATTATCTCCCTCTTAGATACACTTTCTCTTTTCTCCCTCTTTGATCTATTACCTTGATTAGGTTTTGTAATTTTCCCTTGTGCTATTTCTCCCTCTTAGCTTTTGAAAAATTTCTATTATTTCTCCATCTTTGAGAACAATGCCAAAGACATATCATCCTTACATCTTAACATGTAGATATAGAATTTTCAATATCTCCAATTTCTTCCTTTTTCACCTTGCTTGTGACTGATTTGGAATTTTAACAATTTGATTACTTCAGGCAATACCTAAAGTAAGATCCTCTACATCAATTTGTGACATTTGACAAGCAACCTATTTCATTTAGGCAAGCCCACATGTTTACTTAAATAGCCTTTGATAGGGGTATCACACCTAACTTACCTCTGAGATATTCATATGCATCCTTAGGTAATGGTTTTGTGAAGATGTCAGCAATTTTTTCCTTTGAATTGACATACTCCATCTTCACCTCTTTGTCTTCAACTAGCTCTCTTAAGTAATGATATTTTATTTCAATGTGCTTTGTCTTAGTGTGCATCACTGCATTCTTTGATATATTTATAGCACTAGTGTTATCAAAATAAAGTACCACAGGTTCTATTATTTCTTCCCTCATTCCTTTGAGTAGATGCTTGATCCATACAATGTTTATGCAGTTTATAGTAGTAGCAACATATTCAACTTCAACTATGGATTGTAAGGTAGAACTTTGTTTCTTACTAGTCCATGTAACTAGTCTCTTACCTAACAAAAGTGTTCCTCCACTCATGCTCTTTTTGTCATCTATATTGTCTCCCTAGTCAGCATCAACGTAGGCTTTTAAATCAAATTTTTCATTCTTCTTGTAGTATAGGCCAAACTCTTATGTTCCTTTCAAGTATCTCATTATTCTTTTCACTGCAATTAGATGATTTTCTCTAGGATTTGTAGAGAATCTTGCAACTATCCCAACAAATAATGCAATATTAGGTCTACTATGTATAAAATATTACAACTTTCCAATCATTGACCTATATAGTCTTTGATTTTCTTTGGCAAAATCATCATTCTTTGATAGTTTGTGTTCTCTTATCATGGGTGTGCTTACTAGTTTTGAATCTTCCAATCCAAATTTTTTTAATATTTTCTTGATGTACTTTGACTGGGTGATAGCCATACTTTAGTTGATATATTTGTAGTCCCACAAAGAATTTGATCTCACCAAACATTGACATTTTAAATTCAAGTTTTATCTTATTATCAAAATCCTTACATAAAGCATCTTGTCCTCCAAATATTATATCATCAACAAAAAAATTAGATAATAGAATGTCTTTACCTTTTTCTGTCCTTATGTATAGATTGTTGTTATCATCAATTCTTTCAAATCCAATCTTCACAAGATACTTATGAATTCTTTCATACCGTGCTCTTGGTGCTTGTTTCAAACCATAAAAATCTTTGTGTAGTTTACATACCATATCCTTATTGTTGTGATTAACAAATCCTTCTGGTTGTTCTATAGACTTCTTCTTCTAGTATGTCATTCATAAATGAAAACTTAACATCCATCTGATAAACTTTGAATCCTTTGTAGGTAGGATATGCAAGTAGAGTTCTTACTCCTTCCATTCTTGCAACAGGGGAAAATGTCTCCCCATAGTCTATTCCTTCCTCTTGTGCATATCCTTTGCAAACTAGTCTTGCTTTGTTCCTTGTGATTTCACTATTTTTATCTAACTTATTCCTAAATACCCACTTCATACCAATCACATTTTTTTCATCTCGTCTTGGAACTAAACTCAAACTTTTGTTTTTATCTATCTACTCAATTTCTTCTTCCATTGCTTTGTACCAATCATCATCTTCTAGTGAATCTTTTACTATTTTGGGTTCTTTCTTGCTTAGCAAGCACGATTCATTCCTCATTCTATTCCTTGTCATTGGTCAAGCATCTTTGTTTCCAATGATTTGATTGAAAGGATGATATCTTCTAACATATTTTGATAGTCTTGGTTCAGCTCGTTTCTTCATTTTTTCTTTTAGCTTCAGAATCACTATGTATATTTCTACCAAGTATCTTAGCATCTCTTTCATGTACACTAACTTCAAAATCAAAATATCCAATTTCTTCATTTTATAACTCGACATCTGAATGCAGCTCAGTTCCTAAATTTGATTCGACATTTACTGGTTGTGACTTGGCAATCACTAAAACTTGTTGTTGGTTCCCAACTTAATTGGAAGCTTCTTCTTCAGAAGGCATTCTTTCATAGAAGTATACATATGATTTGTATTCTTGTGGTATTTTGATGGGTTCAGCATCATGAACTTCTGTGTGTTCATCAAAATTTACATTTTCACTTGCTACAATTTTGTTAGTGTTAGTATTTAAACACTTGTATGCTTTACTTCTTGTAGAGTAGCCAAAGAATATACCTTCATCACTTTTTGCATCAAACTTACCATTCCTTACATCTTTAAGAATGTAACATTTTCTCCCAAAGACCTTAAAATATTTTACATTGGGTGAGTAACCATACCATAATTGAAAAGGTGTTGGATTAGTACCTTTCTTGATTTGCACTCAGTTCAGGGTATGGACAGTTGTACTTTAATCTTCTCTCCAGAATTTTAGAGAAACATTCTTCTCCATCATAAGTGTCCTGGCACTATCCATTATTGACCTATTTCTTCTTTCAGCAATTCAATTCTATGGAGGGGTCCTAGGTGCAGAAGTTTGTCTTTTGATTCATTTATCATTACAGAACATTTCAAACTCTTTTGATGTAAATTTTCCTCCTCTGTTTGATCTCAAACATTTCAAACTTTTACCTATTTATTTTTCAACTCTTTGCAAGAACCACTTAAACATTTGAAAGGCATCGAACTTTTTCTTTAGAAACATGGTTGTCATCATTCTAGAGTAATAATCTACAAATAACATTATATACTTATCTCCCTTGTAACTCTGTACTTCTGTAGATCCACACAAGTCAGTATGAACAATCTCTAGTATCTCTTTAGAGGTATAAGTTTTACTTTTTAAACTTGACATAGTCATTTTACCTAGCTAACATTGTTTTCATATTAATTATCAGGATATTTCAGCTTGGAAAAACCTCTAACTTTCTTTATGTTACTGATACTAATCAAGTTATCAAAGCTAACATGACATAACCTTTTCTACCATAACAACACATCTTCAAATTTTACAACAAGACAAGTAACATCCTCTATGTCAAGGTAAAATAGATTGCTTCTAGTTTAATCTCCTTTTCCTATCAATTTCCCATTTGTGTCATATATCTTGATAGCCTTGTTTCCAAATTCAAATTTGCATCCCACATTGCTTATTTGTGACACACATAACAAATTATAATTCAATCCTTCAACATAGTAAATATTATAACATGAGACCTTTTCTATGAGTTTAATGGAACCTTTTCTTTTTATTAGACATGAAGCATCATTACCAAATCTAACACTATTTCCATCATAATGGTTTAAGATAAAAAACTTACTTTTATCTCATGTCATGTGATGTGAGCATCCACTATCAATTATCCATTTGTCATTTTTTTTTTACACAGGTCACAAGTGTAGTTGTCTCATCTTCATCAAACTCATCATTCATTGCAACATAAGCTACTTTTTCATCATGTTTATCAAAATCATCTTCTTCAACAATGTAGCACTTCTTGCCTTTGTCTTCATAATCTTTTCTGTATTCATTTCTTCTACCTTTTTATTTATCATTTCCTCTGTAGTTTTTCTTTTTTGGACACCTAGCAGCAATATGGCCAATCTTATTGCAATTAAAACAAATGATGGGTAACTTACCATTGAACTTGCCTTTTCTTCTATGGAATCTTTTTGCCAACAGTGCTTCTAGTTGATCAACATCTTTGATGGGGACACAACCCAAGCACAGAATGGACACAACAGAAAAGGGGAAATTATATTAACTGAGAAAATAAGCTAGTACAAACAATACAAAGAAAATAAACTTCAAAACATGCCCTAAGGGCTTACAATAGCATAAATCTGGAGATAATTTCTCCTTTCAGTACCTCCTCTCAAACTCCACTCTGAATTGCCTTTTACAATGCCAAAAGTCTCCTTAAATAGACCCCAAAGGGTTAAGGACTAGGAGTACATTCTAGAAAGTGCTAGTAGGCATCCACTGACCAAATAGAAAGTTCCAAAAGCTGCGTTAAAAGTCGATGCAAATCTAGAGGAATCCAGAAATGGTAGCCGAACTTCTGGGAGGCATAACTTTTAAACCGTAGCTTCGATTGATGAACCGTTTACATTTTCGAAAAGCTCTTGAAGCACTCTATAGCCCTTTTTTGGCCCTTTTTGAGGTCATTTAATGCCACTAACCTGACTTTGAAGCATTCTTAGGAGGTCTCCAAAATCCAAAAAATTGCAATAACTTTCAAACCGTGGAGCCTTTTGACCTGATTCTTTTTCTGGAATGCTCTAAATTACAATTACATTCATCTAGCCAATTTACACCTCCTAGTTTGCCAAAATGATGGTTCAATTACATACTCCTATTTTTTTGAGATTTACACGAACACTGATAGTGGAACTGTGAGAGTTGGAACCTTTATTTGACCCAAATGGGTATCCAAAAATGAAAACACACGAAACAGAAACTAAGTCTAAGTACATTTTTTTGGGTGACACAGGATTGCCCTTATACCTCTAGATGCTCCTGCATCAATCTTATTCATGAGTATCACTATCACTAGACACATTATCTTTCTTTTCTTCTTCTACTTCTTCTCATTAGTATCTTTCAATAGAAACTTAGCTTTAAAAGCAGATTGAAGACTCTCTAGTTTGTAATTGTCGAAGTTAGCTTAAAAGCAATGAGTCTACCAACTAGACCTTCAAGAGTTAGATTGTTTCCTAGAATACATCTCAATTCATGGATTTCTAAAACTCTAATAGCATAAATAGTCAGTAATGTCCTTAAGACTTTCCTTAAAATAATATCATCATCTATTTGACCAGCAGCACCTTTTACTACACTAAAAACTTCTTTTATTCTAGAAACATATTGAGCAATCTTCTCACCTTCTCCCATTCTCATGTCATCAAATTTACCTCTGATGCTCTTAGATTTGGCTCTTTGAACATTTTTGTCTCCTCCATAGATGGTGTGCAATGCATCCCACATTTTCTTTGCAGTGTTGTATCCTTTGATGTCATCAAATTCTGCATAGATGAGGGTCTCCAACATTGCCTTATTGTGTTCTTTCTTCTTCTTCATATCTTCAGCAATAGGAACTCTAGTAGGATCAACATGTTCCACTAAAATGGAGAATTGTGTATGATCTCCTATTCCTCCAAGATGCAGTCACATTAGAATTTTTTGTGTATGGAAGTTATCTCTGTTAAACTTAGGTACTTCTCTTTTGGATATCTTGATCTTTGTGCTTTTAGTACTTTCAAACTAGTTCTCTTAGCAGATGGATAGTATACCAATTGTTATAATTCTTTGGAATAACTGACAGGGGGTGAATTAGTTATTCAAGGTCCAAATGTACCAATATAACTTTTCACTTATCTTAGTGAATCCATTAAACATCCATGTCTATGTATGCATCCAAACTTATCACTAAAACTTGCAGGTTACTATTAAATCAACATGAGGGCAATAAAACATGAAACATAAAAATTCATCCACACACTTGACATAGCGATTTAACATGGAAACCCAATTTGAGAAAAACCACCAGTAACATGCTACTCTTTTTTCACTCTTCTGAAGTGATGCCCTATGAAAGGACAACCATGTTAAAGGTTACAACACGCACTATTAAATGTAACTCAATTAAGGGATTTCAATCACCTTGTTAGAAGTGATCTTGGTTAAAGGGCTTTAGGCCATTCACTTGGAATGCCACCCTATTAAAGGATTTTCTAATAACTATTAAGTCAACCTTAGTCCAAAGTATTTAACACTAACTGATACAATTGTTAGAAAGTAACAATAGATCTTTGATCTAATACAACTTACAACTTTATCTTGTAGATTTTATATCACAATTCAATCCTCAATTTTCTTGGCTTTCATTCTTTTCAATTTTGACAACTTTTTCTCCCTTCAAGCATATATCTCCTTAAGCCTTCTTGCTTGGTATGCCAATACAGTCTCTTCTATGGTCACTTGATGAAGCAAAGACCTTGACTCTCTATCTCTATTCTTCCTTGGTCTTTTTGACCTTCTCGATGTCTCCCCCTTATATTTTTCTTCATGACAAGACATTCCTTAAATAGGAAATTAGAATTATTTTCTACTTTGTACTCCATCATCCATTTTAGGGTTTTAAAGATTAGGTAGGATATAATGTATCTACCCCATGTCTCGTCTCTTCTAGAAACTTCTAGTAGAATCCATTTGAATTCACCTAAAAAATGGTTTACCTCAAATTCTCTACCATCAGCTCATTATCCTTATCTTCCACCTGGTTCATAGACTTCAAGAAAACAAACTTATTGGCTCAGAATTTTGGCAAATCTTTGATTTCACTAATAATGTAGTAGCTTGACATTATTAATCTTATGATGCTCGGCACATACTGCATTTCTCAGCATCAACTATGAATTCACTTAGCATCAACTACAATTTACTAATGCTCAACACCTGTTGTGTTTGTTTGGCATCAACTATGTTACTCGACACACACTAGATTTTTCTTTTACTTGGCTCCAACTAATTTTTTTCTTAGCTTGAACTAACTTTTCTTGGCACTTACTATCAACTTCGGTCAAGCTTGGCAGACAGTCTTTGTATTACTTGTTCTTCTAAAATTTATAAGTGTAGCCAACCTTTGTAACTTCAAGTAGATTATCAATACATTATTTCACCATTGTCTTAATTGATCCTTGTATTTCATTACATAACCATAACTCAACCTTTCCTCTAGGTGCTATTGTTAAATCTTATTGATTAAATCCTCTTCATCAATCAACTAAGATATAGTACTTGGATCTTATAAGAAATTTTCTTGCCAGCAAATAGTAGGTTTGACATCAGTGACAAAACAATGATTGAAACATATGTTCTACTTCAACAATCTCCCTTTTTTAGCAATGATCTTTTCAATCAGATCTCAACATCTAGAAGAAGATCAAGAAGATGGAAACATACAGTGAATTGAGTTGAATCTAATCATAAAACCTAAGATCTACAATGGATGTAGAAAATGGTAGAATACAAATTTCCTATTTAAAGAGATACAGAGTCGAACAATTGGTACCATGGAAGAGTGCAAGTATGTGTATGTGTGAAGCTTGTATATGAAGAGAAGTATATAGAGAAATGTTGATTAGAAACATAAGAGTGTCAGTGAATGTCAAGCTAAAAAAAAAAGATTGAAGATATTATGTTGTTATCGTTGAGTACATTAGAGTAGAAGTCTTAAGTTTTAATGAGAAGAGTGGATTTATTGCTTGAAGGGTGTCTAAGAAAATCAAGATTAGAGATGTCAATGGAAGGCTTATTAGTAAACCAACATAAGGACCAAATAGAGATCTGAACCTATATAAGTGAGTAGTAATCACATAGATCAAAACATGTTGTTTTCTTTCTAGTCATAATAAATAGTTTGTATTGAAATCCTTTTTAAAAGGGTTGACCTAACTATCATTTGAAGACTTAATAGTTTGTGTCAATCCTTTGACTAGGTAATATTCTAAATTAAATGATCAAAGTCCTCTTACAAATCCACTCCTAACAGGGTCATTAAATCCTCTAACCAAGTCACATTTAACAGTGTATTTTATAACCTTTAACAAGGTTGGCTCCTAATAGTTATAACTTCAAAAGAGTGAAAAAGAGTGACATGTGCTAGTGGTTTTCTCCCAAATTGGGTTTCCACATAAAATCCTACTGTCAAAGATGTGATGAATGTTTTATGTGTATTTACATTTGATAATATTTTTATTATACAATGCAAGTTATGTTTATGACATTTTTACAATATAGACCAAGTAACAATAGGATAAGAAGAACAATAAATTGTTTATTTTTTTATTTTCCAAGTGGTATATATTGACCTTGAGTAACTAATTCATCCCATACCCCTCTCAGTTATTCTAAACATTTCTAACAATTGGTATTAGATCACAATTCTTACAAAGAAAATCTTGAAGGTACTTAAAGATAAAGATCATGATTGATAAAAGAGATGTACCTAAGCTAAACAAGGAGAACTTTCCTGCATTTCAAACCCTAATGAAGTTGCACATATCTAGTATTAGTGATGTTGTTGTCAATTTTCTGGACAATGAATATGAAAAGGTAACAACTACTCCTCTAACTATTGAACAACTGAAATAGAAGTT
This sequence comes from Cupressus sempervirens, assembly GCA_028749045.1. Lineage (NCBI taxonomy): Eukaryota > Viridiplantae > Streptophyta > Pinopsida > Cupressales > Cupressaceae > Cupressus > Cupressus sempervirens. The sequence goes on from CM053791.1 coordinate 446,854,811, forward strand.
AGAACACAACCAAGAAATGTTGGAGATTGCATCAGCCCTAAGCTTTGTTGAGTTTGAGGAACTAAAAGACCATGATAGTGCAAAGAAGACGTGGGATAGATTGAAGACCATATATGGAGGTGATGACAATGTTCTAAGAGAAAAATCAAAAAACCTGAGAGTTAAATTTAATGACATGAAAATGATGGAAAGTGAGAACATAATATAATACTACACAAGAGTTACAGAGGTTGTTAATGTTATTCGAGGTGCAAATGGAGAAATCAAAGATGAAATAGTGATAAGTAAGGTATTAAGGACTCAACTCCCTATCTACTCCATTAGAGTCTCTACAATTCAAGAATGGAGATGCACACCAAGTAATAATTTGACCTTAGAAGGTGTAATCAATAGACTTACTGCTTTTGAGATGTCTAACTTTGATAATTACAAACCTGCTATTATTGAATCTACTTTCAAGTCACAACCAATTCTTAGCAAGAAAAAAGGAAAACATGTGAAGAGTAAAAGTGATAGTTCTAATAATGAGATCAATGAACTTGAAGATCTCATTGCAAAAAGGTTTGGAAGAGGAAGAGGTAAATACAAAGATAAATTTCCTATCATTTGTTTTCATTCAACAAAGTTGGTCATATTTCTGCTAGATGTCATATCAAAGATGATAATGATGAAATGAAGGAAAGAAAGTACAAATGAAGAAGAGATTACAAAGATTACAAGAGAAGAAAGGATGGTAAAGATAAGAAATCTTGTTATATTGCTGAAGAAAAGATTGATAATGAATATGAGATTAATGATGATGAAATTTTCTATGTTGCTATGAAAGAAGATTCTAATGAAGATGAGAAAAATGCATTGATTTATTATGTGAACAAAAAGTGATAGATGGATAATTGATAGTGGATGTTTCAATCATATGATTGATGATAAAGATAGATTTAAAGATATTGGTCCATACAATGTTGGATGTGTTAAATTTGGTAATGATATCTCATGTGTTATAAAAGGTATAGGTATTATTCAACAGATTGACAAGATAACATTTTACAATATTTACTAGGTTCAAGGACTTAACTACAATTTGTTGAGTGTTTCATAGCTGAACAAATCAGGTTATAGAGTTAAATTTCAAAATAGAAAGGCTAAGATACATGATGGTGGTGCTAAGCTAATTGGACTCGTGAGTAGACAAGAGGTAACTTATTCTATCTTAGACCTATCAAATGAGATATGTTTGTTTACACAACAACAAGATGTTTGGTTATGGCACAAAAGATTATGTTATGTGAGCTTTGACAATTTGGTAAATGTCACTAAGATAAATAAAGTGAGAGGGTTGTCTAAACTAAAGAAGCCTGACAATGCTATGTGTAAACAGTGTCAATTGGGAAAGATAACTAAGTCTAGTTTTAAGAGCAACATGTATACTACTAATGATATTTTGAAATTGGTTCATACAGACCATTGGTGTTAAAAGTTACTATAGAGATCAATTTTTCATTCTATTTGTAGATGACTACTCTAGAATGATGAATGTGATGTTTCTTAAAGATAAAGATAAATCTTATTCTTTTTAGTTATTTAAGTGCTATTTAGTCAAAGTTGAAAAAGAAATAGGGAAGAGTCTGAAGTGTTTGGAGATTTGATAGAGATCATGAATTTATTTCACATGAGTTCAATACATTCTGCAGTGATAAAGGAATCAAAAGACAGATTTTAGCACCAAGGACTCCTCCTCAAAATGAAATAGCAGAAAGGAGAAATAAATCAATAATGGATTGTGCAAGAATATTAATGATGGAGAATAATGTATCACAAAAATATTCGAGAGAAGCGGTTAGTACTACTATTTATACACTGAATAGAGTACAAATCAAGAAAGGTACAAATGATACACCTTTTGAACTATGGTATGGTTATGCTCTAATGTTAAATATTTCAAAATCTTTTGTAATAGATTTTATATATTGAAAGATACTAGGAATGGAAAGCTTGATGCAAAAAATGATGAAGGCATATTCTTAGGTTATTTCACTAAAAGAAAAGCTTATAAGTGTTTAAATTTTAACACTAACAAAGTTGTGAAAAGTGCAAATGTGAGAGTTGATGAGTTCATAAAAAGAGGTGACACTTCATGTAATGAAGAACCTGAAGACTATAGTACATTCATCTATGTGGATGATGATGCTCCCATCACTCAAAGTGAATAGAAAAGTCAAGATGCAAGTTCCCATCAAATAGGAAATAATGGAATGAAGATGTTGAGTCTCAGATAGGCAATGTCAACCATCAGATAGAAAATGTTGAGCATGCAAAACCTGAACCAAAACTAGAGCAAGCAAGAGAAAATGAACTTGAGATTAATTTTCAAGATGAACCTGTAGAAGATCAGAGAAGGAAACTACCTATGCTAGAAAAATATGTTAGAATACACCATAAACCTAAACAAATCATTGGTGATATTGAATCAAGTGCTATGACAAGAAGAAGACTCAAAGATAATATATGCTTACTTTCTGAGTTTGAGCCCAAGTCAATAAAGGATTCTTTAGAAAATGAAGATTGGATCCAATCAATGATCAAAGAAATTGACTAGGTTGAGAATATCAATACTTGGACCTTAGTGCCAAGACCTAAAGACAAAAAAGTCATTTGGACATAGTGGATTTTTAGGAACTAGCTCAATGAGAATGGAGAAGTAATAAGAAAAAAGGCAAGATTGGCATGCAAGGGTTATGCTCAACAAGAAGGAGTTTCTTATGGAGAAATGTTTGCACCAATGGCAAGGCTTGAAGAATTAGAACTCTACTTGCATACTCATCCTACACAAACTTCAAGTTATATCAAATGGATTTTAAATCTACATTTTTAAATGGTATACTGGAGGAAGAAGTATATATTGAATAGCCTAAAGAATTTTTTGATCCAAACAAGAACATGGTATGTAAATTGAACAAATCCTTCTATGGATTGAAGCAAGCCCCAAGTGGATGGTATGAAATATTATACAACTTTTTGGTGAATATTGGTTTTGAAAGGACAAATGATAACAGTAACCTATATTTTAAGAATGGTAAGAATAATGAAGTATTTTTATCTAAAATATTTGTTGATGATATTATATTTGGAGGAAGAGAAGCTTTATACAAATCACTTGCTGATGAAATGAAGAAAGAATTTGAAATATCTATGTTTGGCGAAATCAAATTCTTCGTTGGACTACAAGTATGTCAAATGAAGTTTAGTATTTTCATTACACAATCCAAATATATCAAGGAGTGATCTGATTAGGATCTAGGACTATTACAGAGGAATGCTTAACATTATTTCATAAAATAAAATTTCAAAGCGTTAATTAGCAAATTAACACAACTTAAATGCTTAAATGAACAAAGCATAAAAAAGGTAATGACTGAAAGAAAGAGAGTAGAGAGACATAAGGCAAAACACGATTGATAACAGAGTTCATCCGCGGGTCGGACTACATCTCCGGGTCCTGCTCCAATAGAGGGACCAATCCGATTTGCTCCAAAATCAATTACAAGTGTTCAAGATCTTCCCTTCAAACACAATTACAGCATTACTCTCCAATGTGCAGGAATAATCATCAAGTCTCCAAAATCATAATCTCCTTCTCATCACCTGGATGCCTTTCCAAAGCCTACTACCCCCATTTTATACATCAAATTTAGCCAAAAATGGGCTAAAACAATTAACTAACAAAATCCCCCATTTTGGTTACATATTTCGAATTTACCCCTTTTACCATTATTTGGATATGATTTGACACCAAAATTAAGGGTTTGTTTTCAACAAATACCCCTAATTAAATAAGCTTGGGCGGATTTGTTATGAATAGATAACAACTCTTCCCTTAATATTACATATGCCATAAATAGCCCATTGGTTGGCCTTAATTTTAGGAGGCCAATGGTTAGGAGTTCAACTCCCATTATCTCATTCCTTTAATTCAAATTTGAATGTTTTCCCTCTCTTTATGATTTCGTGATGTCATGCTGATGTCATCAAAATCCATACTTTTACTGGAATTTGAAACCATCATAACTTTTATATCCGATCTCCGTTCTTGATGAAACGAACGCCATTGGAAAGCTTTTGACGAGCTCTTTCATTTGGAATCCATTGTCAACTACTTTTGAGATGATTATTTTTTCACCCTTTTACGACCTTTAGTCCCAGTTTGACCAAATTTTGACCAGTCATAATTTTTGCACTTGAACTCCAATTTTGATCGTTCAAGTTATGTTGGAGTCAAAATTGTGAACACTTGTAATGATGTTGATTCTCGGAGCATTGGGGACATCTTACTTTTTAGTAATTTTCATCCCCTGGATCAAGGAGATACTAAAGACTTTTTGTATAGAAGATTTTAGCCTAGTGATTGCAACTATCTACTAGACATAAGCTATCTACAAATGATAATTCTACTGATGTGAACCGGACCCTATACAAATCCATGATTGGAAATTTGCAATATGTTGTTCTCAGCAGGCTAGATATTGATTTGGCAATTGGGATAGTTGCTAAATTTTTAGAAAATCCTAAAGAGAATCTTATGATGGCAGTGAAAAGGATAATGAGATATTTGAAAGGTATAGAAGACTATGGATTGCATTACAAAAGAAATAATAAGTTTGAACTAAGGGTGTTCACTAATTTAGATTGGGTAGGAAATATTGATGACAGAAAAACACTAGTGGAAGTGCATTCTTTCTAGGAAAGAGATTGGTGTCATGGACAAGAAAGAAAAAAATATCTATTTCTCAATCTACATTTGAAGTCAAGTATGTGGCAGTAGTAGTGAACTATTCAAAAATTTTGTGGATCAAATAGTTACTGAAAGGTATGAAAGAAGAAATCACAAATCTAGTGATTATCTATTGTGATAACACAAGTGCTATCAACATTTCAAAGAATCCAGTAATGCACACTAAGACAAAGCACATTGCTATCAAGTATCACTATTTGAGAGAATTATTTCAAGACAAATAAGTGAAGCTATAATATGTGGATACCAAGGAACATATTTCTGACATATTCACAAAACCCTTACCCAAAGATGCTCATGAATATCTTATAGATAAAATAGGGGTGATTCCCCTAACCAAATCTATTTAAGTAGGCAAGGTGCATTGCATCACATATAATAATTAGAATATCCTACACGGTGATGCAATACAACTCTACTTTGGGAAGTGCCTAAAGTAGATAATTCAGTACATCATACTAGATTAGTCATAGATAGATGACAAATATTAGTCGAACATGCTAAATCTACATAATTTAGATGTATGAAGACTTTGAAGCTAAGACAACTACATGTCTTTGGCATTGTTGTCAAAGAGGGAGAGATTACTTAAGAGGGAGAACTTACTACAGAGAGATATTTAGAAACTTTTTAGAAGGAGAGAGTACATATAGAGGGAATAATTACTCCTAAGAAAAATTTCAAAATAAGAATCAGACTATCAGTAATAACATCATTTGGATTGTATGGTAACTAAGATATTACTAGTAACGTACTACAAAGAGATATTTAGAAACTTACAAAAGGAGAGATTATAGAAAGAGGGAGTAATTACTCATAAGGAAAATTTCAGAAGAAGAATCAGACTATCAATAACAACATCATTTAGAGTGTATGGTAACTAAACTATTACTAGTATTGAGATGTTTGAGATGTTGCCATCAATGCCAAAGAGGGAGATTGTTGGAAACTTACTATTAGAATAATTGTTATTTTTTCATTGATGTCAAATCTATTGATGAGATATATTGCTACCTAATCTAAATATCATATCAATTTGATTGATGAAGATGATTTGAAAAGTTGATCATAAATTTAGCACCTAAAGGAAAGGTTGAATTATGAAAAGGAAGTCACAATGGATATGTGATTAGATAGACTTCGATAAATAAAAGTGATTGTTTATGTCAAGAAAGCTAAGAAAAGTTGAGAAGAAGTATAAAATATAGTTAGTGTTGAGTAATACTTGTGTCATTTGATCTACAGATAGTGCTAACCAAATCTAGTGTTGACTAAGTATTAACATCAATTGAGCAAGATAGTTGCTGTCGAGCTAGAAAGCTTTATAGTGATTGAGTATTTCAACAATGACCGAGTGCCAAAATTTAGAGATTTCCAAGTGACAATATAAGAATGACTTTGAGGAAATTGTGAAATCAAGCTGACTTATTTGATTTCTTGGGAGATGTAAACTACGTTGAAGATAAGATTGATGAGATGGATCATTAAATTCAAGGCAAGTATCAGGTAAAGACCTAATAAGAAAATTCTAGAGAAGTTTCTAGAAGAAGATCAAGATGATGGATAGATACAGTGAATCAAGTTGAATATGATTGTAAACCCTAAGATCTATAGTGGATGTAGAAAATGGTAAAGAACAAATTGCTTATTTAAAGAGATACATAGTTGAGCAATAGGTGCCAAGGAAGAGTGCAAGTATGCATATGTGTGAATCTTGTATGTGAAGAAAGGCATACAAAGCAAGGTTGACCATACATGTACAAGTGTGAGTGAATGTGAAGCTAAAGGAGAAAGCCTACATATATTATGATGTTATTGATAAGTACATTAGAGAAGAAGGATGAAGTGTTGATGAGAAGAGTGGACTGATTTCTTGAAGGGTGTTAAAGCAAATAAAGATTAGAGATGTCAATTGAAGGATTTTTAGTAAACCAACATAAGCCTTGAACAAAAATTTCAACCTACAAAAGTGAGTTGTAATCATACAGATCAAAACCTAGTGTTTTATTTCTAGTCATTGTAAGTAGTTGGTATTGAAATTCTTTTAATAGAGGTTGACCTAATAGTCATTTGAAGACTTAACAATTTATGTAAATCCTTTAACTAGGTGACATTCTAAATGGCATGATCAAAGTCCTCTTACAAGGCCACTCCTAATAGGGTGATTTTATCCTCTAACCAAGTCACATTTAACAGTGTGGTTTGTAACCTTTAACAAGGTTGGCTCCTAACAAAGCTCACTTCGAAAGAGTGAAAAGAGTGACATGTTGCTACTGATTTTTTCCCAAATTGGGTGTCCACATAAAATTTTAGTGTCAAAACTATGATGAATGCTTTATGTGTATTTACATTTGGTAATTTTTTCATTATGCAATGCAAGTTATGATTATGATGGTTTTATAGTATAGACTACGCATACAACAATAGGATAAGCATAATAGTGAAATATTTTTTTTTATTGTTCAAGGATACTATAATATAGAGAGGTAGACCATACTATGATCATAGGAAATAACTAGGCCTAGGCCTATTCATGCCCATCATATGATCATGTAGCAGGCAATCCAAATAATCATTTATCGATCTTAGCTACAACCCTACAAAATCCTTTATGTTCTCCTATGACCTCATTTTGCATTCACTAACTTTTTACCATTACTAATAATACACATATGTTGTAATGTGGAGCCTAATTAGACTCAGAGGTTTATTCAGCATAGTTTTCTCCCCATATTATTTCTACGGGAGCTTGGGTGCAGCATCCCCAAGATTGGGTCAAGGGCTAGTGCCCCTGCAGAGTCCTTATATTATAAAAAGGCATCAATTGTTATTTTTCCTATTGGATGACTTATTCTAGCCTTAATTTTGTAAGTGACAAAAGTTTGTATAAAAAGGCTTAGGGTTAGGAATTTTATATTGTAATGGTAATATTGTAGCTTCTTGCAATGGTATTGAGTTGTAAGGGATTTCCAATTGTAATCACTGGATAATAATAATATTGGACTTCTTGCTGGTGGGTGTAGCCTAAGGATTGGGTGAACCACATTAAATATTGGTTTCTTGTGTTCTCTTTCATGTGATCTACTATTTTGTGGTATTGGTTATATTTACATGTAATTGTTATTTCTATCTAAGGTTAATCTTAAGAAGTGGTATCAAAACCAGCCGGTCATCATATTTCTTGCCAAACTATCATCATTTTTTTTAGTGATCCTCTGCAGGAAGGTCTCATGGTTGAGTGAGAGCAATGATAGACGAGGGTAAGCTGAACATGGAGAAGTTTAATGGGTAGAACTTTTAGTTATAGAAGATGAAAATAGAGGACTATCTTTATCAGAAGGACTTATGGAAGCCATTGGAAGGAAAATCTAAGAAATAAGGAACCATGATAGATGAGGACTGGGATATTTTAGACAGAAGGGCACTTGAAAGCATCTGATTATGCTTAGCACCATCAATGACATTTAATATTACAAAAGAAAAGATGACAGAAGAGTTGATGCAAAGCCTAGCAAAACTGTATGAAAAGTCTTCTGCTTTGAACAAGGTATTTCTCATGAAGCATTTATTTAATATGAAGATGATAGAAGGTAGATCTGTTGTAGATCATTTAAATGATTTTGATACTATTACTAGTCAATTATCTTCTATGGGTGTTATTTCTTATGAAGAAATTAGGGCTCTCTTGATTGTGAGTTCTTTGCCTAAAAGTTGGAATGGCTTGGTAATGGTTTTAAGTAATTCTATTTCTAGATCTAATACCCTAAAATTTGATGATGTGATTGATTTTATTTTGAGTGAGGAAACTCTACATCAGGAAGTTCTTTAAGCACACAAAGTAGAGGTAGAACAACTAAGGGAGGAAATAATTCCAGGAATTGTGGGAAATCAAGAGAAAAGTCAAAGGAGAAGAGGTCTAAATTCAGAGGACTAAGAGATTACTAGTACTGTGGTAAACCAAGGCATAATAAGAAAGAATGTTAGACTCGAAAGAATAAAGAAGGAGATAAACTAGAAGGGAGCAAGGAGACAAACATGGTAAGTAACAAATTTGAAGAGAATATTTTGCTTCTGTCTTTAGAAAGTGTTGATAATTAATGGGTTTTAGATTCTAGTGCTTCATATCATGCTACACCTTATAGAGGTTATTTTATTGATTATGTCCAAGGGGATTTTGGGCTTGTCTATTTGGGGGATAATGAACCCTGTCAAATTTTTGCAAAGGAAAAAAGCTAAGATTAAGTTGTAGAATGAGAATCATTGGCTACTACATAAGGTAAGACATGTTCCAAGGTTGAGTAAGAATTTAATTTCAATAAGGAAAATGAATAATGAAGGTTCTGTAGTTACTTTTAAGGATAAAAATTGTAAGGTTTCAAAAGGTTCCCTTGTAGTAGCAAAAGGTGTGAAAGTAGGCACCTTATATCTTTGTATAGGTCATATTGTTCCTTCTACTTTGATTGTTTCAGAGAAAAAAGAATGTTCAGGAACAATTGTTAGAGTTGCGTAGGGAGAACGAATGACTGTTCTAGATTCTAATACAATGCTATGGCACCAAAGACTTGGGCACATAAGTGAGAAAGGTATGAAAGTACTTTATTCAAAAAAAAATTACCACATCTGAGAGGTGTTAATTGTATTTCTATGAAAGTTATGTGTATGGAAAAATAAAAAGAGTGAGTTTTGTGAAGATTGGGAAGGAAAAGAAAAGTGAGACATTACAGCTCGTGCATACAGATGTATAGGGACCAGCTCAAGTATCTTCTCTTGATGCTTCTCATTATTATGTTACATTTATTGATGATGCAACTAGAAAAGTATGGGTTTATTTTCTTAGACAAAAATCCGATATATTTCAAACTTTTAAGAAATGGAAATGCTTGGTTGAAAATCAAACTGGTAACAAATTAAAATATCTCAAATATAATAATGGTGGTGAGTATTGTAGTCATGAATTTGAAGATTATTCTCCACTAATGGTATTCGTAGACAAAAAATTGTTCCAAGAACTCTTTAGGAAAATGGAGTGGTTGAGCACACAAATAGGACTATAATGGAGCATGTAAGGAGCATGATGTTGCATGTAGGGTTACCCTTAAACATGTGGGCAAAAGCTATCAATATTGTTGTATATTTGATTAATAGAGCTCATTCTACTCCTTTGGGATGTGGTATTCTAGAGGAAGCATGGATTGGTAAGAACATGAGTTATTCTTTTCTCAAAATCTTTGGTTGTGAAGCATTTGCTCATATAGATTCTAAAAATAGAACCAAGCTAGAAACTAAGTCAAAGAAATGTTTATTTGTTGGATATGGCATAAATGAATTTGGTTATAGGCTTTGAGACTTTAAAAATTGTAAAACTGTAAGAAGCAAAGATGTCATATCCAATGAGAGAGTGTTGTACAAAGATCTATTGCAGCAACATGAGAAGAAAGAAAATGATTATGTAGTGTTGGATGATACTCGAAAAAATGATGTTCCAATAGTTTCTCATGATCTGCAACAACCGCAACAACAAATACCACACATCCCAATGAATGTTAGACAAGCAACAAGCCTAAGTAGACCTCTAGAAATATTTTCTCCTTCTTTGTATTCTATTTTACTTACTGGTGCTAGTGAACCTGAATATCATGATAAAGTTGTACAGGTGGATACTAAAATTTAGTGGAAGTCTACAATGAAAGACAAAATAGACTCTTTGCTGAAAAATAAGACTTAGGATTTATGCAGGTTGCCTATAGGTAAAAGGACTTTACAAAATAAGTGAGTTTATAGGTTGAAAGAAGAGTGTAGAAGTAAAAAAATATTTAAAGCTAGGTTAGTGGTAAAAGGATTTGCACAGAAAAAAGGCACTGATTTTGATGAGATATTCTCTTTTATTGTTAAAATGACTTCTATTCACATTGTTTTAAGTATTATGGCTACTGAAGATTTGTATTTGGAGTAGCTTGATGTTAAAACAATCTTTCTTCATGGTGGTTTGGATGAAGAGATCTATATGGCATAGCCACAAGGATTTATGGTCAAAGATAAGGAGAACTTAGTGCACAGATTGAAGAAAAGTTTAAATAGCTTGAAGAAAGTACCTCCACAATGTTATCTAAAATTTGATAGGTTTATGCATAAGCATGGATATAGTAGGTGTCACTTAGATCATTGTATTTATTTTGAGATGTTAGATGATAGCAGCTACATTATTTTAAGTTTGTATGTTGATGATATGCTTGTAGCTGGGTCTAACATGGATCACATTAAGGGGTTAAAAAAATAGTTAGCACATACATTTTCTATGAAAGATTTGGGGGCAGAAAAACAAATCTTTGGTATGAAGATTTGCAGAGATAGGAAGAATAGAAAATTAACATTATCTCAAGCTGATTATATTGTGAAGGTATTGCAACATTTCTCTATGGAGAATGGTAAAGCGGTCAGCACACCTTTACCTGGTCATTTGAAGTTTCCTAAGGAGGTGTCCCAAGACACAAGAAGAGAAGGATAGAATGTTTAAGGTACCTTATGCTTTAGCTATAGGAAGCTTGATGTATGCTATGGTATGTACTAGGCCAGATATTGCACATGCAGTGGGAGTTGTTAGCAGGTAAATGAGTCATCTAGAAATTGAGCATTGGAATGCAATTAAATGGATTTTAAAATATTTGAGAGGAACATCTAGTAAGTGTTTACACTTTGGGGGCTCTACTACTGATTTACAGGGCTATTTTGACTCAGATTTAGCAAGAGATATTGATACCAGACATAGTACTACAGGTTATGTATTTACTATTGGTGGGGCAGTAGTGACCTGGGTTTTTCGATTACAAAAGGTTAATGATTTATACACTACAAAGGCAGAGTATGTTGCTACTACAATGGTAGCTAGGGAGATGATATGGCTTCAATTATTCATGGAAGATTTGGGACACCCATAGAGGGATAATTATTTGTTTATACATAGTCAGAGTGCCATTCATCTTGCAAAGAATTATGCTCTGCATTCAAAGATAAAACACATACAACTGTGGTACCATTTCATTCAGTCAATTTTGGATGTTAAAGATGGAGAATATACATACAAATGAAAATTCCAATGGATATGTTTACAAAGGTAGTGACAAGGGAGAAGCTAAACTCCTCTTTAGCTTCAATTGGTCTTCTCGACTAAACAGAATAAAAGAATAGCAAAGTCTAGGGTGTTTTGATATATTCCAATGGGAGCTACAGGTTTAGCAGTGCTATGATCAGTCTCCAAGTGGGAGGTTATTATTGTGGATTCTGATTAGTTTCCAAGTGGGAGATTGTTGTGGTGTGGAGCCTAATCAAACTAGGAGGTTTATTCAGTGTGGTTTTCTCCCCATATTATTTTTATGAGGGTTTGGGGGCAATGCCCCCAAGATGGGGTCAAGAGGTAGTGCCCCTATAGGGTCCTGGGGCAGTGTCCCAAGTGCAGTCCTTTTCACAATATAGGGTGGGGTCGAGGGGCAACACCCCCGCGAGGATTTTCAGAGGCAACACCCCCTGAAGCAAAAACTGCCTTTATATTGTAAAAAGGCATCAACTACTATTTTTCCTATTGCATGACTTACTTTATCCCTAATTTTGTAAGCAAAAAAAGCTCATATAAAAATGCTTAGGGTTAGGAATTTCATAATGTAATGGTGATATTGTAGTTTCTTGCAGCGGTATTGAGTTGTAAAGGATTATGGATTATAATCACTCGATAATAATAATATTGGACTTGTTGGTGGATGTAGCCCAAGGATTGGGTGAACCATGTTAGATCTTGGTCTCGTGTTTTTTTTTAATGTGATATACTATTTTATGGTATTGGTTATATTTTCATGTAACTATTATTTCTATCTGAGGTTAATCCTAATAACATATTCACATATGCATGCATTGTCTCTCTTAAAATTTTGAGATACATCATAGGAGGAGCTTGTAATAGCACCTCCCCCCCAACTACCACAAAACCAAAACTTCCTCTCCCCCTACTTTAATGATAATGATTAATACACATAATCGTCTGACACTAAGAAAGCCTATCTATGGTGATGTTTTTCTTATATATGTATGTACCAGGTTGAGGGAATCCATTTCAGACTGGTAATATGATCCATCTTCATCTTTGATATGTCCCTCTCCACATACCCCATCCCATCCCATTTTTCACCTTTCATAACACCCATATAAGAAGTCAACATAGGGTAAAAGCATAGATTTGTGTCACCGTTCAGGATACCAAAACCTGTTTTGGTCAAATTTCATTTCTTTATCAAAAAAAAAAAAAATTCAAAAACTAAAAATACCCTTTTATAGATCTCAGATTCAACATTATCATTATATAAATTTTTTAGTGTTTTGATTAATTATAATATGTTATAATTTCAAAATATTATAAGTCAATATTTTAACATTTCAAAACATGGTCACTCAAAAAAGGAAAAACACAGTAAATAATATTAAAAAAATGAAAAAATTATATTTATCTCTATAGGAGAGAGTCCTCTTCATGAATATGTAATTTTTTTTAAAGAAGGTGTAGATTTGATTGGGAAGTTTTGACAGGAGGAAAAAACTGTTGGCTTATGAGAAGGTCGAACTTGATTACTTATAACAAAGAAAATATGCATCAAAAATAATTATTTCTTATTTTGTTCCCTAGCTATACGTGTCATCTATAAAATATTTTCAAATTAGAACAAAAAAAGATGATTTGCATTTTTTTTTACGGGAACTACACCCTATATTTTTTACAGTTAAAAAAGTGACTTCAAAATAAATGAAAATGAATAAATTATTACTCAAAAAAATTATAAAAATGATTAGCATAAAATTCATCCAATTCTACATATTTCATCAGTTTACATCATCTTTAAATTCTAAACACAAATACTATTTTTTTTTTGTCATTAATATTGAACTGTCATATTCTGATATATCATTTATTTATAAAAGGTGACACAAGTTTGTACTTTTACCCCACAACATCTCCCCATAGCACATATCAAACTTTGTAAATGGCTAAGTGGGCATTTGGAGAATTGAGCAAGGCTTCCTTAGCCTATATAGTGGGGTATAGTTGAAATAATCTATTTATTTTCTTATGTTTTTTGTGAGAAGACTAGGAAGATAATTCAATAATGGAGACTCCTAAGTTTGGTTGCAGTCATGATAAGGGTGATGCACAAATGCCTCATGGATTCAAGTTCCATCCCACTAATGAAGAGCTCATAACATATTATCTTATGAGAAAGGTTTTACATAAAAATATATGGGAAGGGCCATTTATTAAGTGCCATACATATTGGTGTGGTGCTCTGACTATAGGCTATTCACTCTCTTCTCTTTACATACACACAAATTAATGCAAGAGGGTCTTGTGTTTTCTTGGTGACTACTTTGGGGGTGTGTGGATTGGTTTTCAGCATGCTCTAGGAGCTCGGCATGGTCTATAGAGTTTAGCATGGTCTTGGAGCTTGGCATGGTCTATGGAGCTTAGCATGGTTTGGGAACTCGCAATGATCTTTTGTTGCTCGGCATGGTCTGGGGACTCAGCATGGCCTTCGATTGCTCAGCATGGTCTGGGGACTTGGCATATTCTTTGGTTTCTTAGCATGGTTTGAGAACTTGGCATGGTCTTTGGTTGCTCAGCATGGCCTGGGAACTCAGTATGGTCTTTGGTTGCTCAGCATGGTCTATGAAGCGCGACCTTGCTTAGGAATTTAGTGTTTGTTGTAGGCCATGTAACTAATTTTTCACAATGTATTAGTGGATGAAAATTTTGGAGATTGAAGAGGGCCTAGAGTTCTAACTAAAATTCAAAGCATGAGTTCTAATTCAATCAGAGCTAGGAGATATTGTGATTTTACTCGGATATCAATTTTGGGCATTTAATTGTTGTTGTTGGCCAACTTGTGGCATTTAATTTATGTATTTGTATTTAATTTGTGTTCTAGGCTGACTTGTGCCTTGGATGGGTATAAGTAGGGGTTGTGGTGAATTCTTTAGTCATCATTCATCCATCTTGGAGAATAGGAGGAAGTAGAGGAGAGAGTTTTCCTAAGTCTATGGACAGAGTGCCAAATGTGAGGCTGTTTACAATAGGATTGTGGTGGACTTGCGAGTTTGTAAGAAAGGCTAGTAGCTATGGCTTGAAAATAAGGAGATTGTTTGGAGGTCTTGCGAACACAAGTTGAGATCTTCCTTGGAGGTTTCTACTAGAGTGTGGATCTAGACTAGCTGTGTTTGAATTGGATCTTGAGGGATGTTGTAGAACTATTACTTGCTTTGTATTTGGTCATAATCGAGAAGGCCTTATAGCCTAGTACATTGCATGTAATCAATTATTTTATGAATAAAGAATTGTTTGGTATTAGATCTTGTACTATTATTTCTTGTCATTGTCTTTCCATTAAGTAGTTATTTTTTGGGGGATAGAAAATATCCTTTGGGGATTCTCTTGCCTTGTGCTACGTTAGATGGTATCAAAGCAAAGGTTGTTCTTGAGTGTGTAGAAAGATCATCGAAATTGAGGTAGTTTGCATTAGGACTTGGGTTGGAGAAGTATATTTGAGTCTATCTTGGTTTGAGGGCTTTCAAGATGGATCGATGGATGCAAAGATGGAAGACTAATCTTGTTGAGGCATAATCATAGAGAGCTTGTGGATTGTAGATCTGTGGTCCTAGACTTGTGATGCAGTTCCTGATTATTTGTGTGAGGTGCTAGGTTGTGATCTAACTTGCAAAAAATTTGGGTTTCTCACAAGGACCATGGGAAGGATTTGTTGTAGAGGGTTTATGAAGATCTTGGGAGATGGCTCCAAGAGGATTGGACCCTAAGAAGATTGTGAATCTCTATGATGTACTAGAGAGGAGGCTTTCTAAGATGTCTGCTCAGGTTGAAGATAGTTTGGTTGATCGAGCTAAGGACGTGGTTGCTAGGTTTGAAACTAGTTTGGATGATCAAGATAAGGACAAGCTAAGGAAGGCATTCTATAGATGTTTGTGGAGTTGGAGTCTACCGATCCGAAAAAGAGTTGTTTGGCCAGTTAAGAGACTTGTTTGTGAGAGAAGATGGCATAACAAGGATGAGGTGGAAAAGGTTGGTTTTATTGATTAGTTTATGAAATCTAATACATAACCTTCAGAGCAACTAGAGGTTGTTACTAAGGCTATTCCTAACCTTGTTGATATTGGAAAAGAGGTTGATTTTCATGATCAGTTGGTTGGGTCTGACATGGAAATTGTAGAGCACTTGGTTGTGAATGATATGGTTGTTGTTCATGGTGAGTTGTGTGTTGTATAGAATCTTGTTGTGAGAAATGAGATCGTCGGTGTTGTGAGTTTGGCATGTGTTGATGGGGATCTTCATAGTTTTGTTGATGTGGAGTTTTTTGTTACTGCTGTGGATTCACTAGTTGCTGACATGGATGAGGGTTTGTTGTTGAAGAATTATGTTTAGTTTATTCCTGAAAGTGAGCATGTTGATTGGATGGTTGAGATTCTAGTGTTTGATAGAATGATGTAGATGTGGATGATTTTCATGTTGGTTTTCTTGTCCCTATTGGAGTGGAAGCATTTGGTAAAGATGAAGTTGGTTGTTGATCTTGCTTTGGCCATCAAAGTGTTGGACACACTTTTCTATTTACCCGAGGAGTCTGATACAGGAGCATCTTGGGTTTTCTTGGTGACTATTTTGGGAGGTTCTTGACATGCTCTAGGAGCTTGGCATGGTCTTGGAGCTTGGCATGGTCTATGGAGCTCAGCATGGTCTAGGAACTTGGCATGGTCTTTGGTTATTTAGCATGGTATGGGGACTCGGCATGGTCTTTGGTTTCTCTGCATGGTCTAGGGACTCGGCATGGTATTTGGTTTCTTGGTATGGTCTAGAAACTTGGCATGGTCTTTGGTTACTCAACATAGTGTGGAGACTCAGCATCGTCTTTGGTTTCTCGGCATGGTCTATGGAACTTGGCCTTGCTTAGGAATTTGGTGCCTGTTATAGGACATGTAACTACTATTCCACAATGTGTTAGAGGATGAAAATTTTGGGGATTGAAGAGGGCCTAAATTACTAACTACAATTTGAATCATGTGTTCTAATTAAATTGGAGCTAGGAGATATCATGATTTTACTCGGATATCAATTTTGGGCATTTAATTGTTGTTGTAGGCCAACTTGTAGCATTTAATTTATATATTTGTATTTAATTTGTGTTCTGGGATGACTTGTGGCTTAGATGGGTATAAGTAGGGGTTTTGGTGAAGTCTTTAGTCATCATTCATCCATCTTGGAGAAGAGGATGAAGTAGAGGAGCAAGTTTTCCTGAGTCTGTGGGCAGAGCACCGAATGTGAGGTAGTTTACAGCAGGATTGTGGTGGAGTTGTGAGTTTGTGAGAAAGGCTAGTAGTTGCGGCTTGGAAAACAAGGAGATTGATTAGAGGGCTTGCAAGAAAAAGTTAAGATCTTCCTTGGAGGTTTCTACCAGAGTGTGGATCCAGACTAGTTGTGTTTGGATTGGAACTTGAGGGATCTTGCAGAACTATTACTTGCTTTGTATTTGGTCGTAACCAGGAAGGCCTTACAACCCAACACATTGTATGTAATCAGTTATTTTACAAATAAAGAGTTGAGATTTTGGTATCAGATCTTTTATTGTTACTTCTTTCCATTGTATTTCCACTATGTAGTTATTTTCTAGGAGCGAGGATATCTCCTTTGGGGATTCTCCTGCCCTACACTACATCACAAATAAATCATAAAGAGAAACTAGGAGGCTATACAATGGAAGCTTTTGTTGAGTTGGGGGAATAGAAGGAAAACTAAAAGTCATTAAGTTCTAATTGATTGTTTTATAACTTATGTCCCCACCCATATTTTCCATTTCATTCATTCATTTAGGATTAAGCAGTGAGTGTATATTGTGTTTCTTGTTGTGCCCTTCTGATCTATGTCTCTAGAGTGATGTATTCCAATGGAGAAGGAAGAAATGGAAAAGGAAAGTGAAGGATCTTGTCTACACATTGTATTATAAGTGGCTTGCATACAACCACATTAGTGGCCAAGAGGAGAAACATGAGGCTAGGTTAGTCAATAGCAGTAGTGGTTGTAGTAATAGTACTAACTATACCATACTATACTATACAGAGGAAAACTATACTATAATCATTAATTATAACTAGACTGAGGAATATTCATGCCCATCATATGATCATGTAGCAAGAAATATAGATAATCTTGTATTAATCTTATCTACAACCACACAAACTCCTTAATGTTCCCCTATGACCTTATTGTGCATTCACTTAATTTCTGCCATTACTAACAACACATATTCACACACACACATTAACTATCTTAATCTTTTGAGATACACTATAGGAGGAGTTTCTAATACCCCACACCACAAAACCAAAACCTCCCCCCCTCCTTAAATGATAATGATATATACACATAATCTTCTCGCACTAAGCAAGCATGTACATGGTGATGCTTATCTTACACATGTATCCACCAGGCTAAGGGAGTTTTTTTTCAAAATACTAACTTTCATTGATATTTTGATGCTCATCATTAATTGTAATGGCATGCCTAGCGAGAATATCATATGATTGATTGCATTGCAATGGATGAAATGACGACCGATTGTGACAAACTATCATCGGTCATATATCATTCTTGTCACAATCTATTAGGTTGGCTATGATAGAAAGGCTAAAAGAGCTAAAATATAAAAATGACTATTTTTATTGACTCAAATTTTCTCAATACATTTGGATACATACAAACTTGATACTAAATTGATACTTAATATTTCACATTGATATGTAAACAACTTTATATAACATTATTTTCTCTTACAAAAACTACTTACAGGAATAACTTCTAAGCAACTATATATCTAACTAATTTACTTATTTAAACTAAACTTAGAAACTTACCTAATTAACGTAATAAATATAACATTCTCCCCTTATTACATTAATCCAACAAATCTAACATTCCCCCTTATTAGAAACTAATCTAATTAATTGTAATAAGTCCAACATTCCCCTCTTATTACATTAATCTAATAAAAGTGAAAGCCTTCACCAATATTATTCCTTTGCAAACTTTGATGAAGCTCCTTCACCAATCTTTGAAAGTAGATTTTCTCTCTGCAACTTTAGATTGTAAATCCTAATCCTGAATTTGCTCTCATGTCCCAACTTCAAACTGCATAAGATTGTTACCACCTCCCTTACACAATGAAACATAGTTCCTCCAAAATTTCACGTCTCCATGGAGTGTGCCTGATGCCTCCTTTGGTTCTGCACATGAGATGCCTTCCCTCTAAAATTCCACATCTCCTTCAAGTGTGTCTAACGCCTCCTCAATTTTTGTACAAATAATCATCACTAATATGTCTACACATAGACGCCTTTCCTCCAAAAGTCAACATCTCCTCTAAGTGTCTCTAATGTCATTCTTCAAATCTTTCCCACCTCAATCCATAGAAGGAGAATCACATAGCCAAGCCCCCTCTTTTCTTTATGGACACAAATTTATCAAGTCTCGCATTCTCTTCAGGGATGAATCTTCCAAGCCCCGACTTTATAGGGACACAAATAGTTGCTTCCCATGCGATAATTATCTTTGAGTGAGAAGTTAGCTTGAGATGATAAAAGTCCTCTAACCTCCATTGCCTCCAGCCTCCTATTTTTATTTTTCTTCAACTTCCCATCAATAAGATCTTTGACCTGTTGAAAACAATTCCAAGAGCTAGACTCTAGTCATCAAAAATCCATCAAAAGCACTATTCTCCCCATTGATCAACCCGCTCTGATAACAAATAAAAGAGCTAAAATATTAAATGGCTATTTTTATTGACTCAATTTTTTTTGATACATACAAACTTGATACTGAATTGATATTTAATATTTCACATTAATATGTGAACAACTTCATATAACCTCATTTTCCCTTACAAAAACTACTTACAAGAATAACTTCTAAGCAACTATATATCTAACTAGTTTATTTATTTAAACTAAACTTAGAAACTAGCCTAATTAATGTAATAAATCTAACAACGGCATCATATATATAGCTTTCTTAAGCTATACAAGAAGAGAGAGAATTGTCTTCTTCAATGGTTTCCTACAATTTTTTGATAGCGATCTTTATATGTATATTCTAAACTGATTAATTCTCAAGCAACGGTAGTTGTATTCTTTGATGTGTTCTTGCCTACTTGTGCCTACATCAAATGGAGGTGTACTACCATTTTCTTTGATATGTAATAAATATTTTCTATGGCCTACTATTTATAGAAAAAATATTAAAGATTATATATTATTTATCATATTATATTTATTCATTTCATGATAATATTGTGATAGTAAGATGTTTTTTTATTATGGTAAAATAAGTTTGAAAGGACCTTAGAACCTTGTATAAGAGAATTTCAGCTAGGTTAGGAACCATGAAAATAGCATATACAACATAGGTCACAACCACATAGTAGACCTAAAAATAACTAAAAATTAACTACCTAAAATAAACTAGACTATCAAAGGACCAATTGAAACATCAAAATTCCAAAGCCTCCAAATACAGTATAAAGGGTATTAATTGCTACATTAACATGAAACATGATCCAAGGGTTTTTCTAGGGTCCCTTAACATACATAATGTATTTTAACTAATAATTGGTCCAAACCTAGGACATTGCATAAAGATGTGGGACCAAAAAAGTTGTCAAATGCCTTTTTAGTCCTTGAAAAACATGTGTGCACTATAGCATGCATGCATTATGGCTTGGGTTTTCCAATCCTACATCAATCCATAATAAACACGTGCTATAGAATACATACACTAAAGTGTGTGAATTTTATGTTCACTATAAAATTATAATAACCCCAAAAAATATCATTTATACAACAAGTATACATTCACAAGCTTACTAGGGATAATTTATTCTTGCATTACAACAAACTTTTTAAAGGATGTGCATTGTGTTTGTTGTGTAGGTTATAATTCTATGCATGTTGTGGGATATGAAGTTTTAATAAACCCAAAAAATGATAATTTTATAATTTTCTTTGAAGAATATTTTGTTGAAGCTCCCCATGAAGAATTCTCTTTGGAAAAATTTTAAGATCTATAAGAGATGGAAGCGACATTACAGATTCAGTGAGATTGACAACGAGTGTGAAACATTGACAACCTATTCCACCAAGTGAATCATTGTGTCTAGGAGAGCATGTGATTGAGTTTGTTTATTCAGAATTGCTCTTTATACACCAAAAGGAACTAGTTGAAAACCAATAGCTTCTCTTTATCCACATTGAAAAAATAAAAGCATGTCAAGAACAAATTTATTTTTTAAATAACTATTAGGATCAACATTTTCTGGGCATTCATGATATTACTAGGGATAATACCAAACACCTACCTTAAAGATTCTTCACTTCTCCCTCTTATCTATTTGTAAATCTGCCAAAAAAATAAGAAAGCTAAAAACTCCCAACTTCCAAATATGCCTTATCTCAATGTCTCCCCAATTTCTTTGGTTTTACAAAAACTTTATGCATTGTTTTATCTAAATTTGGGTTTGTGGCTTTGGAACACTAGTCTACTATCCTTTTTTAGGGTTTTAAGACATACATAGTGAGAAAGAAGTTCTTGTAGATATAGAGGAGGTGGAAGTAGTATTTTAGCTACTTTTGTGATAGCTGATAAACAAGGAGCATGAAAAGATGACCACTTATGCCACTAAGTGAATCCTTGTGTCTAAAAGAGTAGGATATTGAGTTTATTAATTAAAAATTTCTCCATATGCATCAAAAAGAACTAGCTGATACAAACAACTTCTCTTCATTCATATTCCAAAGTGAAAGCATGTCAAGGATAAATTTAGTCTTCACATCATCATTAAGATCAAAATATGGTGTGAAGTTATGAGTTTATTGAGGACAACACCAACGTCATACCTCTAACAATATTCATCTTTCCCTCTTCTCTATCTAGAAATCCACCATAATAAAAAAATCAAAATCTTTCCACTTCCAAATGTGTCTTATCTCAATATCACCCCAGTTTCTTTGTCATCATTATTGTTCAAAGGCATCACCCTAGAATGCTAGAGAAATGCAGTTAAGAGATCAAGTCCAAAATAATTTACGGATGAATCCTTTCTTGGTTTTATAGTAGCTAAAAGTATCATTTTATCTGCTTTTGGGTTCATCTCTTTGGAACACTAATTTACTATTTGAGAATATAATAACTTATATAGAGGTAGGTATAGCATATTATTTCATGTTTTTCTACCAAAACTAAAAAAAGAGAGTGAGAAACAATATTTTATATTTTTTTTGGTACAATCAAAACCTCAACAATTTTTTCAAGAAGAAAATGACACATATGGAAACATGTAGAGCCTATTGTTTAATTTGTGTCTACCAAAGACACATAGAGAGTATTTCTCCAGCTATTTTTTTCTAGTTGAAGTTCAAAATTACCTTACTTGCAAATAAAAAAAATTGTATGCACTTTCATGAATACATTAGTATCTAGAAAGGTGTTCAAAAATTAGTAGTTGATTGTAAGTGAGACTATAAACATTCTTAATAATATATTATCTCATTTACTTATACAACATTTGATTCATATGCTTGATCGGGGTATGTATGGGAACTAACTATCTCCATTTGAACTTAAGTCTCTAGAAAAAAAAAATGTCAGTAGAAGAGATGCACCTGTTAGATTTGCAATAACTTCATCTTCACTAGGATTTTAATTTCTCTTCAATTGTGAAACACTTTCAAAAGTTGATTAAAACAATCCTCCTCCAATGCCTCAACATCCTCTAGGAATGTGATAAAATATATTAGGTCAAATGGAAAATAATAATATAGAACTTGAGGCATTAATTACAAGGATTAAAGATTCAACAACAAAAAACTCACATAGAACTTCCCTTGCCAAGTCACTCTAATCTGTTGTCTCTCATATAGTATCAAGGGTGAAAAATCAATAGTTGATCCAACAAGATGGAAGAGCTAAGATATTTTTATGTAGACAAACTATTTTAGGAGCATGTTAAATAAAAGAAAATATTGAGATATGACTTGTGTGCAATATTTATAGAACCAAGAACCAATCAATGCATACATGGTGGTTGTAGGAGATTCTTGTGTTGGATAATTTGACTAACTAAATAAGTATCACATCCTATAATGAACCCGACGTGTAATATCTCACAAAAATTTGCAATAAGATCTAGATGTTCAAATAATAGACCTTTTTAAACAACCTTATAAAATTCAATCACAAGGTATAGACTCCAAAAGACCTTTATAGAACCTTTTTTGAATAACTCTTTCAATGAAAAGTCATCAGGAATGAAGATTACATGAACCATTTCCCTTCCATGATACTGCATTAAGATCTATTAGATAGGTCTTAATTGTATAACCCTATCATCCAGAACTCTAGCTAGACTAGAGTTTTCACATGCCAGTATCCTTTTTGTTGTGAAGAAAGGTGTTGAATGGAGACCTGAGAATCTATTATCTAATTGACTCAAACTCTTATACATCATCACATTAGGATTCTAGTTGTACCAAAGTTTCCACATGTCACTATCCCTTCTATTTTGAAGGGGGGTGTTGAGGTGGAGACCTTAGAGTTCATTAGCTCATTGACTAAAAGCCTTCTACATCACACTAGGCCTCTAGCTAGACCATATTTTTCATATGTCACTATATTTTCTATTATAAAGGAGGGTGTAGAGGTGGAGACATTAGAATCCATGAGCTCATTGACTCAAACCCTTATACTAACTATGGTGAGTTTAGTTATGAATTATGTTAAGAATGAAACTATTAAAGAATTGCATGATATAATACTCTATGGCACAAGGTATACTCTTGATGAACATTGGATTACAGTTACATGTATTTAACATACTAATATGTGGTAAGATAATCTAAGGTGTCCTAAAGGGTTGTAATGGATCCTAAGATGTCCTAATGGTTGTAATATGACCTAAGGGGTCCTAGGACCACCTACTTCACACTAGGACTCTAGCTAGGCCAAACTTTGCACATGTCACTCTATGTTCTTTTTTGGATGAGGGTGTTGAGGTGGAGACCATAGAACCTATTATTTTGATGAATCATACCCTTATACATCACACTAGAGCTTAGGTAGATACAAGTTTTCACATGTCACCATCTCTTCTATCGTGAAGGAGGGAGTTGAGGTGGAGAACTTATAATCTATTAGCTCCATGACACAAACCCTTATATTGACAATGGAGAATCTAGTTATAATTTATGTTAAGAATGAAACTATTAATTAATTGCATGATATATTGCTCCATAGAACAAGGTATATTCTTGATGAACATGTATTTGAAACTACATGTATTCAATATACTAGTGTGTGCTAGGGGATCCTAAGGTGTCCTAAAGTTCAAAATGGGTCCTAATGTATCCTAGTGGATTGTAATAGGACCTTAAGGGTCCTTTGAAAACCTACATCACACTAGACCTTTAACTAGACTAAAGTTTGCACATGTCACCATCCCTTCTATTGTTAAGGAGGTCATCGAGGTGGAGAACTTATAATCTATTATCTCATTGACTCAAACCTTTATAGTGACTATGAAGAATCTAGTTAGGATTTTTCTAACAATAAAACTATTAAGGAGTTCCAATATATAGTACTCCATGGCACAAGGTATATTCTTATTGAATGTGGGATTGTAGCTACATGTATATAACATATTAATGTGTGGAAAGGGATTCTAAGGTGTCCTAAAGGGTCGAAATAGGTCCTAGTGTGTCCTAATGTATCCTAATCAGTTGTGATAGAATATAAGGGGTCCTAGGACCACCTAGATCATACTAGGACTCCAAGTAGACCAAAGTTTTTACATGTCATTATTCCTTCTATTATGAAGGAGGGTATTGAGGTTGAGCCCTTATAATAAATTAGCTTTTTTATTCAAACCCTTATACATCACCCTAGGGCTCTATCTAAACTAGAGTTTTCACATGTTACTATCCCTTCTATTGTGAATGGGGGATTGGGGTGGAGAAATTAGAATTTATAAGCTAATAGACTTAGAACCTTATAATGAGTATCAAGAATCTATTAATTAATTTTGTTAATAATGAAAATATAAAGGAATTTCATAATTATACTACTTTATGGCCCAAGGTACATTATTGATGAACATGGGATTGAAACTATATTTATCTACTATACTAATGTGTGATAAGGGGTCCTAAAGGGTTGGAATGGGTCTTAAGGTGTTCTAGAGTGTCCCAAGTTTCCCTAATGGGTTTTAATAGGACTTGAGGGTCCTAGGACCACCCACATCACACTAGTCCTCTATATAGACCATTTTCTTCACATGTTAGTATATATTTTATTGTGAAGGAGGGTATGAGGTGGAGTCCTTAGGATCTATCAGCTCATTGGCTCATATCATTGTAGTGACTATGTGGAACCTAGTTTTGAATTATCTTAAGAATAGAATAATTAAGAAATTTCACAATATTGTCCTCCATGGTAAAAGGTATATTATTGATGAACATGGGATTGAAAATACATGTATTAAATAAATTAATGTGTACTAAGGTGCCATAACATGTCCTAAGGTGTTCTAAAAGGTTAGAATGGGCCTTAAGGTGTTGTGGTGGGTCTTTAGGTACCCCTCTCTCACCCCAACCTTTTTACTCTTTCTCTCTCCCTCCCATAAGCCTTTTTGCAATGAATTATAGAGCGTGTAGACCCTATAGCATGTAAAATTATATATTCAATTGTGTTTTGAGGTTGCACCGAATGTAATCTCAAAAAAAGATTTGTATTTAAATATTATGTACACACTATAGTGAGTGTGAAATATTATGAGTATATACCTCTTTAATGCATTGGAATCCATCAAGATTAAGGCTTGGATTTTCCTTGAAGATCCAACCCAAAGCTTCGAGGATTCAAACAGCTCTAAGATATGTCCTTCCAAAAAAGATATAATAAAATTACATTTACTTTTTTTTTGCACTTCATCATGTTTAATTGTAGTTTAAATATGATAAAATCAAATAACATGATATTGCAAATCTCTCTGTTAACTATCTAACCATATAATTTATTTTGAATTCTGAATGTGTTAAGCCTTTAATTTCTAATTTCTTTTGAATTCATGTTTGATTTTTTTCAAAAACTAACATGTAGTATTTTTAGCTTAGATTTTAGCTTATTCTCAAATTTCACAAGAAGTTTGTTTTTAGAAACTAGACTTCATTCTAGACACTTTAAACAAAAAAAGGTTTTTTCTTTATTAGTTCTCAATGACTTCTATGGGCACACAAAAATCTCACATTTTCAAGATGTGTCCACTTACAAAAATCATAAAAAATAAAATATACATTTAAAAAATTAGAAGGCAAATCTAGGATAAACTCTATGGTATTAGCTAACTTCTCATTGGAGTATTTAAAAATTTTCAAAAATAAAAGTTAGCGATTTAGGGGGGGTGCACTAGACCCTATGTTATGTTTTTAACCAAAAAATAGGACCACCTTTTATGCTTCCCTTTTTTAGGGCCTTTAACTCTATTTTAAAAAAATGGTAGTTTAGGGGGAAAAAAAAGGATGACTACAACTCTTGTTTATATTGCATGTTGAAATTAGGCAAGTGATCACATGGTATCAAAAATGAGGTTTAAGGTGTTTTTTTGTTTAAATCGGCAATTTCTAAACTTCGATGAGAAATTGAAAAATAGTTAGAATCAAAATTTCAAGTGACAAAAAAAATCAAAGTAGTAGTCCCCTGAATCTAGTTTATAAACTACTAATTTTTTTGTTAAATAATGGAGCTCAAGGCCCTTAAAATTGGGGAGCACACAAAGTGGTACTATTTTTTTAGTAAAAATATAACGTATGGTTAGTTGTGGTCCCTCTAAAATGATAATTTTTTCTTCGAAAATTTCAAATCACTCACGTTAAAAGTTACCTAACACCACATAGTTTATCCCAGATTTTTTAGCTAATTTTTCAATGTATATTTATTTTTTTATGAATTTTGTAAGTAAATGCATCTTGAAAATGTGAAATGTCTATGTGTATGTCGTAGAAATCATTGAAAAGTAATTTAAAAAATAAAAACATTTTTTTGTTAAAGTGTGTAGAAAGGAGTCTAGTTTCTAATAAACTAACTTGTTATGAACTTCGACAAATGAGCCAAAATATAATCTCCAGATACTACACATTGGTTTTTGAAAAAAAAAAGACTTATAGTCAAAAGAAATTAAAATGATATGAATTCAATATGATTTATATAGTTAGATAACACAAAGATCTACAATATCACATAACCTAGTTTTATTCATATTCAACCACAAGGAAACTTGATGGAGAGAATACAATAAGAGTTATGCATTTTACTTTTGTTTATTAGAAAATATGTCTCAGATCTATATGAATCTACCAAACCTTTGGGTTGAAACTCTAAGGAAAATCCAAGCCCTAGGCTTGGTGAATTACAATGCATTAAAAAGTGTGCTCACCCTAAAGTATGAGCACACTATCAAAATGTAGTGGATTAAATAACACATGCACGTTATAGTGTGTATGCCCTATGGGGAAATAAAGAAAGACTAGAATACCCTTTCGAAATAGGGAATACTTATGCATTTCAAGAAAGACTAGAATTTGAAGAATCAATGTGTTATCTTCAATATGATTTCTAGTGAGCTATTGATTAGAACCCTAAGCCCTTGACTTATGCATGATTTTTTTAGGATTGTTTCTCATTCTTACCTACCTTAGGACACCTTACAATATATGTTATGGTTTCTAAAGGGTCCAAAGGGGTCATGGGAGATCATAGGACCCCTTATCATACAATAATGTATGGTAAGGGGTCTTAAATATTTCTAGAACACATTAATGTGTCCTATGACCCCTTAAGAGAAATGCATGGTAATGGGTATTAAAGTGTAATGGGGTACATTAATGTGTCATAGGACCTCGTATGACTCCTTACCATGCATTTTATATTATAAGGGATTGTAAGGGGTCTTAAGGGTTCCTTTAACACAATAATGTGTCTTACAACCTCTTAAGACCCCTTACAATACCTTAGGACCCATTTCCATACATTAGTGTATGATAAAGGGTTCTAAGGGTTATAAGGGGTCCTAGGACTCTCTAGCAACTCATAAGAACCCTACGATTTAGAGCAAGTGGTGTTATCAAGTCATAAGGGGTATTAGGAAACATTAATTTGTTTTAGATTTCCTTATGAAATTGTAGTACCTCTTACCATATATTAGTACATGGTAATGGTGTCCCAAACTAGAAATGAGAAGGGGGGCAAGGTATGGATGAATCAATACAAACTTTCAAATTGGTTACTACAACTACTTTGCTTACTAGACCAACTATAGACTCTTAACCAATAATATAATGATAGATATAATGTAGTAAAACGATATAATATCACATAAGAGAGCATACATCAATGACAAAAGTATTTATATTTGGAAACCCTTGATGTGAGGATGAAAACCATGGAGGGGGTTATATACCCGCTAACTTTTCCTAAGTAAAAACATTCCTTATTAAAGGCTACTATTTTTCTTTCTAAGAATACATCTTATTAATAATGTGTATAATCTGTTAAGATTGAATAAACCTATTAAGGATACCTTGTCAGAGAATTTAAGATCTCTTTCTGAGAGATACCTTTCTAGAGTATTTCAAAGACTTACATATAAGTCTTCCCTATTAATGGCTTACAATAGTTACTATGATAAGAAATCAAACTAAGGTTTAGATCTAAAGTGTGGCACCCCTTACCTTCTAGATCCTTTGCATTTACCTTGAAGATTCCTTGATCTTCTCCTTTTGTTTTGGCTTGCCCCTGTAAACTATTCTCATTTACTTCTTCTACCTTTGTGCTTATGCACTAGTCTATTGTTATGCTCTCTGGTTTTGCTCTCTTTTGCAATTGCATTCTTCATAAACAACAACTTCATAATGAAGTTTGTAAATTATATACATTCTTTTCATTTTGGCACCAAAACCCTAAGAATATACTTCTCAAATTCTATGAATACAAAATTTGAATTACATACAAGAGCTAGTCAAAAAATATCTATGACTGTCTATTCATAGCTTCTTATTCACAAAGTCCTGCATGTCTTCTAGCAAATCTAAATCTAGACTTGTGTCATTTTTTCCTTTAACCACACCAAGGTATGTGCTTGTCACATCACCTGTTGATTGTCATTTTCCTTATGTCACATCCTTGGTGACTCTATACACATGATCTGTGATCCACTATCTTTTGTGTATGTCGGTTGGTGATGAAAGTGATTCCCTTATTACCACAAACACATAATAGAAACAAATAAATAAATAAAAATTTGTAAGAACAAAATATGGGCTTCTTATTATTGTCATAAGTGCAAAATTACAAAATTTTGAAATTCAATATGAAAATAATTTACATCATAGAGTTGTGAACTATCCCCCATAATTATCCTAGACAATCTATGAGGCTTTCTTATATAGGAAATTTTATGCTTCCTGGGAAGTTTCTCAACATCAAACCCTAACACAAGGCCAATCAACCCTAAAAATACATGCAGAGTTTTCCCAATACACTTTTGACACTTCCTTTGGAAATTTTGGTTGGCCCAACTTTGGAAGACCATAACTTATGAATTGTCTCTTTGATTGGCTATTATAACACCATTCTGAAATCCTCATCTTTTGATCTACTAGGCTTTACCAATGTATGCTTTAGTCGACCTCATTTTAGAGCCCATTTGAGGTCTATAAGGCCTTCAAAACTAAGCCTAAAGTTTTTACCAATGTATGCTTTAGTTGACCTCATTTTAGAGCCCATCTGAGGCCTATAAGGCCTTCAAAACTGAGCCTGAAGTTTTGTACCAAAATCACACACCAAAAATCAACAATAACTTTATGAATACTTGTGATATGCCACTAAGCCTCAAAAGATGAAGATCCACCTTTGAAATTAGGTCATTCTTGTTGGAAATCTGATTGAAAAGATCATTGTGAGAAGAAGATTGAAGATCAAAGAGGGAGATTGTTGTTAACAGAATGTTTTCAATCATTGTTTTGTCATTATGTCAAACCTACTATTTGTAGGAATGAAAATTGCTTATAAGATCCAAGTACTATCATTTAGTTGATTAATGAAGAGGATTTAATCAACAAGATGTAACAAGAGCACCTAAGGGAAAGGTTGAGTTATGATGCTATAATGTAGTGCAAGGACCACTTAAGACAATGGTTAAATGATGTATTGATAACATACTTAAAGATACAGAGGTTGGCTACACTTAGAAACATTGGAGGAATAAGTTGTAATAAGGTTGACTGCAAAGCTTAAAATAAGTTCATCAGTGGGTGCCAAGCAAGCTAGTTGAAGCCAAGCAAATTTTTAGTTGGAGCCAAGCAAAAGAAAAATCTAGTGTGTGCTGAGTAATCTTCAGGTGTCGAGTGAAGTTCAAGTGCTGAGCAAAGTATTAGGTATCGAGCATCAAAAAATCTTAGTTGGTGTCGAGTGAACTTCAGGTGTCGAGCATCAATAAAAATGTAGTTGATGCTGAGCAACACAGTTTGTGTTGAGCATCAGGATTTTAATAGTGTCGAGCTTCTGTATTAGTGGAAAAATTGAAGATTCACCAAATCTAAGCTGACATAGTTGTTACCTAGAATTTTGTGAACTGTTTAGAGGATAAGGATGATGAGTTGGTGGCACAAAATTCTATGTAAACTATTTTGGAGCAAATTCAAGAGGATTCTTCATGATGTTTCTAGAGGAAACATAATATGGGTTAGATACAATGAATCTTACCTAATACATACGAATTGAAATCAAAGGAGGGAAGAATCGAGTGTGAAAAGGAACTCTAAGACTTATATTTAAGAAGTCATAGAATAAGAAGCAAGAGCTACTGGAGTGCCAAATTGCAAAGTGGTTTGAAGGGTGTCAAGGAGAAGATGTCTAGGAGAAGGAGGAACAAAGGACAAAGACTTTGATTCTACAAGTGGTCAAGAAGAGATGATTGCACTGGTACAATGAGCATGGAGACTCAAGGAGATTAAGCTTGAAAGGAAGGCAAGTTGTCAAGGTTGCAGAGATTGAATGCCAAGCAATGTGAAGAGCTGAAGAGTGATCTAAGATCTACAAGTTAAGTTGTATGTTGTAATTAGGTCAAAGATTTTCTAATACTCTTTAGCAATTGTATTAGATATGAAACTCCTATAGACTTAGGTTTGTTTAATAACCATTCGTAAATCCTTTAACAAGGTGGCATTCCAAGTGAATATTTTAAAGTCCTTTAACCAGGCCCACTTCTAACACGGTGGTTAAATCCTTTAACCAGGTCACATTTAACAGTGTGTTGGAACCTTTAACAGGGCAGGCCTTTCATAGGGCATCACTTCAAAAGAGCGAGAATTGAGTAGCATGTTACTCATGGTTTTTCCAAAATTGGGTTTCCATGTAAATCACTGTGTTATGTGTTGATCTTTTATGTGTTATGCTTGCATGTTGATTTACAGTAACTTGTTGAACAGGAATATTAAAGCTTGGATGAATGTATGGCTAAATAGGCTCACTACACTTAGTGAAAAAGTTTGAATTGGACATGTTGGACCTTGAATAACTGATTCACCCCCCCTCTCAGTTATTCTAAAGCATTTCTAACAATTGGTATCAGAGCCATCTGCTGATTTAGTTTCAAGGTACTAGAAGCAGGAAGATCAAGATGTCCAAGAGAGAAGTTTCCAAGCTCAACAAAGAAAATTTTGCTACATGGCAGAGTCTAATGAAATTGCACCTTGGATAAATAGGGGGTTATGCAAAGACCTCAATTAGAACATAACATGTAGACCCAACAGGACCTCTAACTACAAATGATTTGAGCAAAAGGAAGGAGCACAATCAAGCAATGTTGGAGATTGCCTCTGCACTCAGCTATGCAGAATATGATGACATCAAAGATTGTGACACTACATTCAAGATGTGGAAAGCCCTAACAAATATCTAAGGAGGAGATCAGAAATTCCAAAGAGCAAAGAGAGAAAACCTCAAAGGAAAGTTTGATGACATGAAAATGGAGAAAGGAGAAAATGTTGCTCAATATGCTACTAGAATGAAAGAAGTGGTAAGTGTAGTAAGAAGTCTAGGTGGTCAATTGGAACGAGAAACTATCAACAGCAAATACTTAAGAACTCTACTCTCTATCTATACTATTAGAGTTTCAAATATCCACGAGCTAAGGTATGTACAAGGAAACACACTAACCTTTGAAGGAATAGTGGGAAGATTTACTGCATTTGAATTGTCCAACTTTGACAACTACAAACCTAAGAACCCTGAATCTTCTTTCAAAGTCAAGATGACAATAAAAGACACTAGGGAGGAGACATCAAATAAGAAGAGAAGAAAAAGAAAACATGCATCCAGTGATAGTAGCACAAATGAGGAAGATGTGGAACAGTTAGAAGCACTACTGGCTAGGAGATTCCATAGAGGCAAAGGTAAATTCAAGGGTAAGCTCCCTATCATATGTTTCAATTGTAATGAAGTGGGTCATATTGTTGCAAGGTGTACATAGAAAAATAACTACAAAGAAAGAAACAAGTACAAAAACAAGAGAGAAGATGATAGCAAAGACTACAAGGAAAAAGGCAAAAGATGCTACATTGTTGAAGAAGATTCCAATGAGAATGATGATGAAGTAGTCTATGTGGCCATGAAGGATGAATCAGATAAATATGAAGATGAAGCAACAACATTGGTGACTTGTGTGAACAAGAATGACAAATCGATCATAGATAGTGGATGCTCACATCACATGATAGGAGATAAAAGTAAATTCATTACTTTTACTCAATATGATGGAAATAGTGTTAGATTTGGTAATGATGCTCCATGTCAAATCAAAGAAAAAGGCTCAATTAAACTCATAGAGAAAATTTCATTTGATAATGCATACTATGTTGAAGGATTGACCTATAACTTGTTGAGTGTATCCCAATTAGGTTGTAAAGTAGAGTTTGGAAACAAAACTGTCAAGATCTATGACACTGATGAAAATTTGATAGGAAAAGGTGAACAAACTAGGAGTAACTTGTTTTACCTAGATATGGAAGATGCAATGTGTCTTGTTATTAGACTTGATGATGTGTAGTTATAGCAAAAAAGATTGTATCATGTTAACTTTGACAATTTGATTAGCATCAGCAAGAAGAAGAAAGTCAGAGGCTTGTCTAAATTGAAGAACCTGAAAACACAATGTGCAAACAATGTCAACTAAGAAAGATGACTAAGCCTAATTTCAAAAGCAAAACATACACTTCCAAAGAAGTACTAGAGTTAGTCCATATAGATTTATTTGGTCCAATAGAAGTACAAAGTTACCTAGGAGACAAATACATAATGCTATTTGTAGATCACTATTCAAGGATGATGACGGCTATGTTCTTGAAGAAAAAATCTGATGCATTTCAAATGTTTAAGTGGTATTTGACCAAAGTTGAGAAGGAAACAGGAAAGAGTCTGAAGTGCCTAAGATCAGATGGAGGAGGTGAGTTTACATCAAAAGAATTTGAAATATTCTGCAATGATAAAGGTATCTAAAGGAAAACATCAGCACCAAGGACTCCACCTCAGAATGGCATTGCTGAAAGAAAGAATAGGGCAGTGATAGACTGTGCAAGAACCTTGATGATGGAGAAAAATGTTGCTCTAAAATACTAGAGAGAAGCTGTAAGCACTTCTGTTTACACCTTCAATAGAGTCCAAGTCAAGAAAGATACAAATGTGACACCTTTTGAATTATGGTATGGTCATTCACCTAATTTAAAACATTTCAAAATATTTGGTTGTAAATGCTATATTCTTAAAGATACTAGAAATGGCAAGTTTGATGCAAAAAGTGATAAAAGAATATTTCTTGGATACTCCACTAGAAGCAAAGCATATAAGTGTTTGAACACTAACACTAATAAGATTGTGGAGAGTGCAAATGTAAATTTTGATGAGCATGCAGAAGTTCAAGTTGATGGAACTAAATAATCAGAAGATTATAGATCTTTTGTATACTTCTATGAAGGAATGACTGTTGAAGAAAATGTTGCCAATCAAGTTGGGAACTAGCAACAAATCTCAGTATCAGTCAAGTCACAACTACTGAATGTCAAGCTACATTCACAAGCCAAACTGCAGAATGAGAGAAATGCACATTTCGATTCTAAGATCAATACACATGAAAGAAATGATGAAGTACCAAATGGAGAACAACAAAATGACTCTAAAGCTAAAGGATCAAACATGGAAAGAAGGACCAAACCAAGGTTGGCCAAGTATATAAGAAAATATCACCTTGCAGATCAAATCATTGGTGACAAGGATGCTAGACCAATAACAAGGAATAGATTAAGGAATGAATCATGTCTGTTGAGCAAGGTTGAGCCCAAAATAGTGAAGGATGCACTACAAGATGATGACTAGTATAAAGTTATGGAAGAAGAGATAGACCAGATTGAGAAGAACAAAACATGGACCTTAGTTCCTAGACTAGCTGATAAGAATGTAATTGGTACCAAATGGATGTTTAGGAACAAGCTTGATGAGAATGGTGAGATAACTAGAAACAAAGCTAGACTAGTTTGTAAAGGCTATGCACAAGAAGAAGGATTAGATTATGGGAAAACATTTTCCCATGTTGCAAGAATGGAAGGAGTAAGAACATTACTTGCATATGTTGCATACAAAGGTTTCAAAGTCTACCAGATGGATATGAAGCTTGCCTTTCTAAATGGTATACTGGAAGAGGAAGTCTATATAGAACAACCAGAGGGATTTGTTGATGACAACAATAAAGATATGGTCTGCAAACTGCACAAAGAACTTTATGGTTTGAAGCAAGCACCTAGAGCATGCTATGAGAGACTGCACAAATATCTTGTGAAGATAAGATTTGAAAGAACAAATGACAACAACAACTTGTATGTCAAGCCAGAAAAAGGTAAACACATTTTGATATCTAAAATCTTTGTTGATGATATAATATTTGGAGGAAAAGATGTTCTATGCAAATATTTTTTTGATCAAATGAAGCATGAGTTTGAGATGTCAATGTTTGGAGAAATCAAATTCTTTGTTGGATTACAAGTACATCAATTGAAGCATGGCATATTTGTGACCCAATCCAAATACATAAAGGAGATACTCAAGAAATTTGGATTAGAAGACTCAAAACCAGTCAGCACACCAATGGCAACAAGACATAAGCTATCCAAGAATGATGAGTCTGCTGAAGTGAATCAAACAATGTATAGATCAATGATTGGAAAGTTGCAATATGTTGTACATAGTAGACCAGACATTGCATTAGTTGTTGGAATAGTGGCAAGTTTTTTTGCAAATCCAAGAGAAAATCACCTGATGGCAGTGAAGAGAATAATGAGGTATCTAAAAAGAACTAATGACTATGGTTTGTACTACAAGAAAATTGAAAAGTTTGAACTAAAAGCCTACACTGGTGCAGATTGGTGAGGCAATATTGATAACAGAAAAAGCACCAATGGAGGAGCACTTTTCTTGGGGAAAAGATTGATTACATGGACCAGTAAAAAGCAAAGTTGTACCTCACAATCCACTACAAAATTTGAAAATGGTGTAGCTGCTATTAATTGCATCAATATTGTATGGATCAAACATTTGTTGCAAGGTATGAAGGAAGAGGTGAATGAGCTTGTGATACTTTATTGTGATAATACAAGTGGTATCGACATATCAAAGAACCATGTAATGCATGCTAAACCAAGCATATTGCAATCAAGTATCCATATGTAAGAGAATTGGTGGAAGATAAATAAGTGAAGATGGAATATGTTAGCTCAAAAGAACAGATTGTTGACATCTTCACAAAAGCACTACCTAAAGATGCTTTTGAGTATCTTAGAGGTAAGTTAAGGGTGATACCCCTAGCCAAGGCTACTTAAGAAAAAACAAGATTTCCCTACATCAAATGAGCTAATTGTTGAGATATTACACATTGATGCAGAGGATATTTACTTTAGGATTCATGTCTGAAGTAATCAAAGTGCAAAAGTTACAAATCAGTCACAAGCAAGGTGACAGAGGGAGAAATTGAATGAACCTACAAAAGCTACACTTGCATATTAAGATGTTGAAACAACATGTCTTTGGCATTGTTGTCAAAGAGGGAGAAGTAAAGCTAAAACTGATTATAGCAAATGATCAACAGTAAGAGGGAGAAAGTACAGAAATTGATCAAATCTAGAGAAAGAGGGGGATTGTCAAATCCAAAGGAAGAAAAAGAGAAGATGAAGAAGTTGATCAGAACAAAGAATAGCAGAAGAAGAGTAATGCATATAGAGGGAAAAAAGTAAGAAGGGCATAAAGGAAACAAAAAGGATACAACAGCTAAGAGGGAGATGTGAAAACTGATGGTAACACAATTACTTTTTGGCATTTGACTTACTATTCTAACATAATTTGTATTTGGTTAAATAGTTTAGTCTAATGGTTGATCAGTTTGGTTTGCCATCAATACCAAAGAGGGAGATTGTTGGAAATTTGATTTAAAGGATCATTGTGAGAAGAAGATTAAAGATCAAAGAGGGATATTGTTGTTAACAGAATGTCTTCAATCATTATTTTGTCATTGATGTCAAACCTGCTATTTGCAGGAATGACAATTGCTTATAAGATCCAAGTACTATCACTTAGTTGATTGATGAAGAGGATTTAATCAACAAGATGTAATAAGAGCACCTGAGGGAAAGGTTGAGTTATGATGTTGTAATGAAGTGCAAGGATCAATTAAGAAAATGGTTAAATGATGTATTGATAACATACTTGAAGATAGAGAGGTTGGCTACACTTAGAAACATTGGAGGAATAAGTTGTAATAAGGTTGACTGCAAAGCTTAAACTAAGTTCATCAATGGGTGCTGAGCAAGCTAGTTGAAGCTGAGAAAATTTTCAGGTGGAGCCGAGAAAAAGAAAATTCTAATGTGTGTCGAGTGATCTTCAGGTGTTGAGTGAAGTTCAAGTGTTGAGCAAAGTATCAGGTGTCAAGTATCAGAAAATCTTAGTTGGTACCGAGTGAACTTCAAGTGTTGAGCATCAGTAAAAATGTAGTTGACGCCGAGTAACACAATATGTGTCGAGCATCAGGACTTCAATAGTATCGAGCTGCTATATTATTGGAAAAATTGAAGATTTGCCAAATCTAAGACGACATAGTTGTTACCTAGAATTTTATGAATTGTTTGGAGGATAAGGATGATGAGCTAGTGGCACAAAATTTTATGTAAACTGTTTTGGAGTGAATTCAAGAGGATTTTTCATGATGTTTCTAGAGGAAACATAATATGGGTTAGATACAATAAATCCTACCTAATCCATATGAATTGAAATCAAGGGAGGGAAGAATCAAGCAGAAAAAAGAACTCTAAGACTTCTATTTAAGAAGTCACAGATCAAGAAGAAAGAGTTGTTGGAGTACCAAATTGCAAAGTGGTTTGAAGGGTGTCAAGGAGAAGACATCTGGGAGAAGGAAGAACAGAGGACAGAGACTCTACTTCTACAAGTGTTCAAGAAGAAATGATTGCACTAGTACAATGAGCATGGAGACTCAAGGAGACTAAGCTTGAAAGGAAGGCAAGTTGTCAGGGTTGCAAATATTGAAGGCCAAGCAATGTGAAGAGCTGAAGAGTGATATGAGATCTGCAAGTTAAGTTGTATGTGGTAATTAGGTCAAAGAATTTCTAATACTCTCTAGCAATTGTATTAGATATGAAAATCCTATGGACTTAGGTTGGTTTAATAGCCATTTGTAAATCTTTTAATAGGGTGGCATTCCAAGTGAATGTTCTAAAGTCCTCTAACCAAGCCCACTTCTAACAAGGTGGTTAAATCCTTTAACTAGGTCACATTTAACAGTGTGGTGTAGCCTTTAACAGGGCAGGTCTTTCATAGGGAATCACTTCAGAAGAGTGAGAATTGAATAGCATGTTACTAGTGGTTTTTCCCAAATTGGGTTTCCATAAAAATCATTGTGTTATGTGTTGATCTTTTATGTGTTATGCTTGCATGTTGATTTACAATAACTTGTTGAATATGAATATTAAAGCTTGGATCAATGTATGGTTGAATCGGCTCACTACACTTAGTGAAAAAGTTTGAATTGGACATGTTGGAACTTGAATAACTGATTCACCCCCCCCCACCACCCAGTTATTCTAAAACATTTATAGCAATTCAGAGCTCGTATGATTGACTTACTAAGTAGAAAGCTTCCAAAAAAAACAACTCTACACTAAGACAACCCTTATTCAAGAAATAAAAAAGAAATATTTTTGGGTGATGCAAGATTCCTTTAACACCCAAGATGCTCTTGCATCATTTGGACATGACCTTGAGTACACCAATATCCTTGTCTTAATTAGTATGCTTGTTTACTAGTGCTTGCATTGTCTTACACCTCTCTCTCATTTATCAATCAGTTGCCAATCAATAATGATAATAGTTAGGTCTTTGTGATGTTAAGTAGTAGTCAATACCTTTTTCCTATCCAAATGCCAATGTGGCTTCTAAAGTCCAATAGGTAAGGTGTTCAAGCACACATTAATGTGTCCTAACTATCCCTAGGACTCTTTAACATGCATGGTAAGGGGTTTTAAGGTGTCTTAGAACACATTGATAATTCTTACAAGCCCTTGAGACCCATAACAACTATTTAAGACAATTTATCACCCATTAAGAGCACTCATCATGTATTAGTGTATGATATATAGTCCTAAAGGGTCATAAGGGGTATCTGGACACATTAATGTATTGTAAGTCCACTTAAGACTTCTTAGAACACCTTATCATCCACTAACATGTGTTAAGGTTTCTTAAGTGGTTGTAAGGATTTATATGGGGTCATAGGACACATTAATGTGTGTTAGGACCACTTATGACCCTTTAGTTAATACATTAGTGTATAGTAATGGGTCCAAAGACCCTTTAAGATATATTTTGACCCTTTGGGAACCATAAGATGTATGGTAAGGGGTCCTAAGGGGTTAGCAAGGGTCCTAGGACACATTAATGTATTTTAGGACCCCTTATAGCCCCTTGAGACACATTACTATTTACTAGCACTCATAAATGTGTGATAGTGTGTCATGCACCCTTTAATGTGTTCTAAGGTTTATTGATGGATTATTATGTATCCTAATTGTTTCTAAACTATCCTAAGTGGTTATAATGGTAAATATAAGGTCAGGTCACCTAAGATCCATTATGACCCCTTATGATTCATTAGAATCACTTACATCCTATTCAAGTGTCCTAAGGTGGTTAATGTGTTATAAGGGGTCATGAGACCATTTAGGACCCATTATAACCCCTTGTGATACATTAGGACCATTAAAGCCAAACATGATACATTAGGACTTATTATAAGCACTAAGAACCAATTAGGACCCCTAAGGACAAATTAGTGTGTCTTACGATAGTTAATGTGTTCTAATGGGTTGTAATTGATTATTATGTGTCTTAATGGACCCTAAGGGATCCTAATGAGTCATAAAGTGTCATAGGATCACTTAGATAACATAAAAAATCCTTAGGACACATTAGGACCTATTAGGGCATAAGATAACCCATTAATGTGTCCTAAACCCCTTGAGGTGCTCTAAGGGGTACTAATGTGTTGTAATGTATTCTAATTGGTCCTAATACATCTTAAGGGGTTGCAACATGTCCTAATGTGTTACCACACCATTTAGGACCAATTATGACCCCTTAAAACACATTAGTCTATTCTACAATATTGGTTAATGTGTTGGAAGTGGTACTAATGGGTTCTATTGTAATGGATTCTATTGTGTGTCAATGGACCCTAATGTGTCATAATCTATCATAATGACCCCTTAGGACAAATTAGGACCCATTATGACACATGAGACCCCAAAAGTGTGTCCTATAAAGATAAGTAGGTTTTGCGAGGTCCTAATGTGTCATAATGGGTTGTAATAGGTCCTAGGAGATTGTAATGAGTCCTAGGGGTGCCCAAAACCACTTAAGACCCACTAAAGCCCCTTATGACAAACTAGGATTAATGATTAACACACATTAGAACCAAAAAATGCATCATATAATGATTAATTTGTTTTAAGGGATCTTTATGTGTGTAATGGGTATGAATAAATCTGAAGGGGTCATAATGGGTCCTAAGGTTTTACGACCACTTAGGGCCCATTAAAACCCCTTAGTAAATAGTGAATTATATTAGGACACATTAGGAAATGTTAGTGTAAATAATTAATTATTATTTACACTTTAATTAAGTTTACTTAGGTTAATGCATTATTATATTAGTTTTCATGTAGACACCTAGGAGTATGAGTTGTCTTGTTGACAACACAGGAGTTAGCAACTTATTTAAGCACATAGTGTCTACAACATCTCTTCACAAGATACACCTTGTTATGCTTATCCTCTCATCATCGCACAAACTTCTATGCTCAATGGAGGATAATCCACTTCTAGTGGATGTGTCCTTAGTTGTCATGCTTATCTCTTTGTTGACTCCTAGTCATTCTAGATGCCTTTATATATAGGTACTTCTAGTGTGAATATACAGGAGATACATGAGGAAATCATCTATCATTCAATAATCTGATATCCAAAGAATTAGTTATTCATTCTCATATTGTTATAATCATACATCATTTGGTCCATATTATGCTAGTCTTGAGCTTCTTTATCTTGGTGTTATTTTTCCCTAAGGAAAATTCTTCGTGGTATCATAGCTATACCAAATTCTTATATGGTATCAAAGATGAGGGAGTGTCATTTCATAACCATTGGAGACTATTTTTTCTTCACCTCTTAGAGGACCACAATTCATATCCGAAGTATCTACAACTATTAGGAGTGTCTAGAGCCAAAGCAGACCTCACCATTGCATCTGAAGCATCAATTCGGTGAATTTTGACTATAAATTTGCCTACCCTAGGCCATAGTCAAATTTGAGGCAAAAAAAATTTGCAATCCGACACTCGAAGGATTGATTTGCGAAATTGGTATGATCTTTTCAAATCTATACAATTGATTTTTAGATATGCATTTTTCTGTTGTGTTTACAATTTTTTCAGATTTGCATTATTTTTTGAAAAAAAATTGGCCATTAGGCTAGTACGAGAGATTTTTTGTAGGTCAAGATTGCAACTTGTTGGTGCAAATCAGATATTGGTATCATATTCAGAAGGTCAAAAAACCCCAAATCAACTTTTGTTTCATCAAAATCGGACATTTGAGGTGAAATCTAGAGTCCTTTTTTTTTGGAGGTGCGACGACCGCAATTTAGGAAAAATAATTACAAAGATGTTTTTCAAATAGTGATACCTCCCTCATATGGACTCCTTTTTTTGAGCAATTTTTTTTTGTTTTGGGGTAGAATTTTGTGATCTACACATTGGTGTAGGATATTGAGATCTCTGTTCCTAAATTTTTCTACAAATCACAAATCCTAATTTTTGTCACTTCAAAGGCTTAATATGGGCTCATCTGGACACATAACCAGGTTCATTTTTTTTTGAAAGTGCATTTTTTTGTCTACTTTGTAAATTTGCAAACAGAATATAGGCTTCTATGGACAGAAATACTAATTTCAGAAATAGGCCCTAAATTGGCAGGTGGCTATTGTAATCGCACTAACTATAAAGTGTCAAATAATATATTAGGGGGAGTTTCTTTAATTGTTTTTGCATTTTGGGGTGGTCTATACATTATTTTATCTCATGAAGTCTTGTCAGAAATGTTAGTTTGGTTTAAAACTGAGGTTGACAAAGAGGAACTATCAAATGGAGTGCTTTGATGATTGATCATCTAAGACAACATAATGAAGTATTTCATTTTCAATTTTCCCAAGAACTGCCCTCTTACACTGATCTCACACCTATTCGCATAATTGTGCCAGCCATTTTTTCTAGTATCAGTTATGATTATTTTGATGTCCTTAGAAAGGTCAATGAACCTTATGATCTTTGGATGGCTCTTTGGAAAGCATATGGAGATTCAATAGTTCCTCCATTTCCAGAGGACATTCTACCTTCAGTCACTCTAGTTATGGTACCTACAACTCCAGTTGAGATCCTACCTCCTAATGCTCATGTTGCTTCTACTGATCCAGTTCCAACCACAAATACATATGATTCAGTGCAACATAAACAAGCATGTCTTCCTATTTCAACTTCATGGGATGACTTCCTTCCAAACATTGTCATGTTGTTTTTGGAGTCTTACATTGAAGATGTGGGAGACATTATTGATGACATCCATCTTCTCTTTATTGAGGAGAATTCTTCTTCACTTGTTGAAACTGACATGATTGTGGACACTTATTTTCAACAGTTGGAGGAGGACTCTCTTACTTTAGAGGAGACATATCAGTCTTTAGAAGTTGTATTCAAGTTTCCTCAGACATCATACCTTTTAAGGATTCTTCCTACTGGTTGGGGAGCATTCTCTACTACACCTATGACATCATTTCTTCCTACAAGGAGGAACATCATTCAGCTTTCATGGTGCAGCTTCTTCGGTCACCAAGGAGCTTCTTTCATGGGTGTGCATTCTTCATTGAGGGGAAGCTACATTGCCTCTCTTCCCATATCTTCCTATCAGGATGCTTCATTGTCTTTGGAGGTTGATTCACTTTCATCCATGGACATGCTACCTTGTTTGCCACCTTCTACTGGGCATCCACCAGATTGGCTTGTGGCATCTACATTCATCAAGGACTTGTCAACATATGAGCAGACTCCGAAGGCAACATCCACAACATACTATATTTGGATTCCTCTTCCATCTTCCTATCCACAATGGGAAGCATACTTGCACCTATACTTGGTGTATCTTCTTCCTAAAGGAAGAAATGTTGTTTGTAGGCATTGGATTCTCTTTTGCCTTCAAGCACTCATCATTAGGAGATCTTTCACTAGGGAGGGGATTTCATTTCTCTATATTTCCTTCTTATGGAGGGATTCTCTAGTGTATATGCATGATGTATGTCATAATGGGGGGGGTCTTGATTACTCCATCCATACATGCAT
This sequence comes from Cupressus sempervirens, assembly GCA_028749045.1. Classification (NCBI taxonomy): domain Eukaryota; kingdom Viridiplantae; phylum Streptophyta; class Pinopsida; order Cupressales; family Cupressaceae; genus Cupressus; species Cupressus sempervirens. The sequence goes on from CM053791.1 coordinate 446,897,787, forward strand.
CTTTCCTTATTGTACTTATCTCTCTTTTTGGGGGGAGGATTTTTCCCATTAGGTTTTCCCTCTTTCTCCACTTTATAAGAGATTTCATTGCATTTGTACATGGGTACCTAACATGGCCTAGTAGTCGGGACCCATCATAGCTTTTGTAAGCTTAAGTGCATTCCCCTAAGTTGCACTTAAGGGGGGGTGTTAGTGTAAATAATTAATTACTATTTACACTTTACTTAAGTTTGCTTAGGTGAATGCATTATTATATTAGTTGTCATGTAGACACCTTGGAGTATGTGTTGTCATACAAGTTGTCTTGTTGACAACATAGGAGTTAGCAACTTATTTAAGCACATAGTGTCTACAACATCTCTTCACGAGATACACCTTGTTATGCTTATCCTCTCATCATCGCACAAATTCTATGCTCAATGGAGGATAATCCAATTCTAGTGGACGTGTGCTTAGTTGTCATGTTTATCTCTCATCATCACACAAACTTCTATGCTCAATGGAGGATAATCCACTTTTGGTGGGCGTGCGCTTAGTTGTCATGCTTATCTCTTTGTTGACTTCTAGTCATTCTAGATGCCTTCATCTATAAGCACTTCTAGTGTGTATGTACAGGAGACATATGAGGAAATCATCTATCATTGAATAATCTGATATCCAAAGAATTAGTTATTCATTCTCATATTTTTATGATCATACATCATTTGGTCCATATTGTGCTAAGTCTTGAGCTTCTTGATCTTGGTGTCATTTTTCCATAAGGAAAATTCCTACAGGAAACATTAGTTTCCTACAATGATTAATATTTTGTGTCACTTGAAACACCTCTCTCTCTCTCTCTCTCTCTCTCTCTCTCTCTCTCTCTCTCACACACACACACACACACACACACAAGCGCGCGCGCGTGCACAACATGGTTAAGCATAAATGTCAATTACCAAACTAACAATGTAATGAGTCCTAAGAGTGCCCATAACCACTTAAGATCCATGAAAGCCCCTTATGACAAACTAGGGTTAATGATTAGCACACATTAGAACCCTAAAATGCATCATACAATGATTAATTTGTTATAAGGGATCTTTATGTGTATAATGGGTATGAATAATTTTGAAGAGGTCATAATGGGTCCTAAGGTTTTATGACCACTTAGGACCCATTAAAACACCTTAATAAATAATGAAATATATTAGGACACATTAGAAAACATTAGTTTCTTACAAACATGTCAATTACCTAGCTAACAATAGAATATAATCAATACAATGATTAATGATCCTTAAATAATCATGCAGAAGTGAAGGGCTTAAGGTTACTATCAATAGTCCACTAGGAATAATTTTCATAATAATGTGCTCATTCCTGAAATTTAGAAAAGTCTCAAATTTCTTAAATACCCTCAAAATTTGAATTCCTATGAAGATGAAATCACTCTCAAATATCCCGATAGTATATACAGTAAATGTAACTTAAGTGTCTACCCTCAAAATTTGAATTCCTACGAAGATGAAACAACTCTCAAACATCCTAATAATATGTACATTAAATATAACTCAAGTATAAGAAAGGAAGAGTATGCAACTTATACTTCAATATTGCATAATATGTATGATCCAAGTGCTAAAATTGGCTTGACAGGAACTGTTAAATTTTTACTTGCAAATTTAGAAGGGATTTACATGTAAATGTAGGAAATTTGCATAGTGCGCACACACAATAGTTAGAGCATACTATAGGGTGATCATATATGTTTTGAATTTCCTAAGCTTATGTCTTGAGCTATCCAACCTATAGTGTGATTGCACTATTGGGCAATCATGTTATGCTTTGGCTTGGGAAAAAAAGACAATGGTAGCTTTTTGGTACCACATCTATGTGCACTTACCCAATTTTGAGTCAAGTTATCTTCACATTTTGTTGAAGTTTAGAATTTTTTGATTTTTTTTTAAAATGGCATCTTATACGCCCTTTAGATCCTCCATCTTTCTGCAGTTACCCATCTATTTGAAAAAACCTCATCCACCTCAATAATATAGGTACCTACATCAAGAAGAAGAGTGGAGTAAGAGACTACTAGGAGCACCCAACCATGATCTAACTCTGTACCTAAGAAACCAAAGTCAAGAAAATGCCACATACAACAACTCCCAGCCTCTCCTAGTATGAAAATATTCACCTCCATTAGGGACACCCCTATTGGAATTATGAATGAAGTAACTAAGAGGGGGGAGGATGAATCAGTTACCACAAAAATAAATCCTGGTCCCTTAGATGTCTTAAATAACTAGTTATTGTTGTCACTCGATAAACACATCACATAAATGTTGTAACTTGGTAGATTAACTTGTTACTAATCTTTAGCATTCATAATTATTAGCATGCATGCAAAAGTAAATAACATGAGCACAAGAGACACCAGATTTAACATGGAAACCCAATATGGGAAAAACCACCAAGTAAATAGCTACCAATTTTCACTCTTCTGAAGTGAGCCCTATTAGGAGCCAACCTTGTTAAAGGTTACAATACACAGTTAGGTGTGACCCTATTAGAGGATTTAATCACCCTATTAGGAGTGGCCTTGCTAGTGGTCTTTAGAACAATTCAACTGAACTGTCACCTTGTTAGACGATTTACAAAATGGTTGTTAAACCAACTCCGTTAAGAGATTTGAAATCACTGCTACAATTATTAGAAAGTAACAATGAATTGACTTGAATAAGATGCAACTAAATTTTTTGATTACAGATCTCTATTCTGCACCATTAGATCCTCCTCGATCAAATATAGCTTTGCTACTCCTCAATGATCTCTTATTATTCTTCAAAATTCTCTTTCACAATAATCAGTCCTCCTTCACATTCATATCACATCAAATCCATCACACACACTTAGAATTCACAACTTGACCTCTTATATATACCATTTAGATTATCAAGTCGACTGATTCACACGTTACATTTACCAATAAACCATACATCAGTCGGCTACAAATATTACATTAAACAAATAAATTTTATTTCACAAAACAATGAAATCCAACATTGGCCGACCCTGCTTGGTAAGCACTACTTCCAGAAACAATTTCCTGAGTTAACCATCTTAACTTGATTAACATTGCAAAATCTGCAAAATCCTTTAGTTGCCGAGTTAACTCGGTAAAAACTAAATTTCCTTCACTGTCCATGAGAGCTCAGTAAGATCTGTTTCCTGCACTATTTTCCTTTGATGAATGAGTGAGCTCGATAACAACTAAATTTCCTTTGCTAACCTTGAAAGCTTGGTAACAACTGTCTACACAAGGTAAAGCCTGAGAATGCTCGGTAGACACTGTAAACCTTCTTTGCTAACCTTCTGAGCTCGGTAGACTCTGTCTTTTGCCTTGCTGACCAACTAAGATCGGTAAACTCTATCTGATGACTGATATGACATTTGTGTAACATCAAAGACAACACTCAATTGAACAATTGTATCCAACAAGCTCAACATCAATAAGAATAATAAAATAGGAAGAAAAGATCATAACATGTTGAACCCAAAACTTAGCCACATGAAGAAACCTCACCTCAACAGGATAATACTTTGCCTCCATAGGAATCACATAGAGATGGACCAATGAAAGAAAATAATGATCCCTCTTGAGATAAATTTGAACCAAAAAACACCTAGCTCAAATGAGGTACACAAAACCCCAACACCAAAAATATAATGCTTCAAAGATCTATCACAAAGAGCATAAGAAAACTCTTGTTTAGAAACATAGAACCACAAGACTACAATTGGGCTTAGCCAAACCAAAGCTACTACCAACATATCTTAGGCAATGTAGTAGGGTGGGAGCACCAAGAATAAAAACAAACCCAAAATAGGGTAATCCCCCTAAAAACTAAAAAGCCCAAACGAGGCCCAACCATAGGCAATGAAAACCTTACTCCAACAAGCACAAGAGGCACTATGAACAAAGAGGGAGGGAGTAGAAAAAGCTCAAGCAAGTGATCCCCTCTAACCACCAAAGCCACCAATGCAAAGGCACCGCAAATTTCAACAAACACTTCATGGACATTTGAAACAAACTTGTAGAAAAAAATTGCATGGTTTAAAGGAAGAAACCACAGTTGCAATTAGAAGAGAGAGATTTCCATTATCACAAAAAATCCCCATAACAGATCGAAAATTCCAATGGTCAACCACACTCCCCAACCAATGAACAAGATAGAAGAATACTAAGTGCCAACAAAGAAATAATTTGAACCAATTATAGAACCATTATGAACAAAAAGATAGGACCCCTTACCAAAAATCCAACAACTTTGTATAGGTAAAAAACACTAACCCTTGACGAAACCAAGCAGAAAGAACTAACCTCATCTCTCCATCATCATCGTGCATATTCATCCTCTAAATACCCTTCCTCTACAACTCCCTTACCACCCAAAGCCCTTGACTAGTTGTTCCTACTCCCCACTTCAAGACTCAAAGATAGTAGAGTCCACATATACATATGCTAATAATATTTTTAGTGTTAATAATTTTATATTTTATATTTTATATTTTCAAATGCAGATAATTGGTATTATTAGTATTATCATAGTACAATCTTGTAAAAATTAAATTAAATTATGTAATTTGTAATTTGTAATCAAATGCTATCATACATTGTAATAACTAAGAAATTAATAACAATTTTAAAATTAATAAACTACTATTCTACTACTATTTTTATTATACTGCCTAAATTGCACCCCCTATGGAGGAGACTAAACCTTGTGGCCTTGTGTGTTTTATAATCTCTCATTACTTAAACATTTTTTAGGATCTCTACTTGTTTCAATTATTTGAATGTAAGCCATTACAAATTACATCATTATTTTTATTACTATATGTTAATACTAATAATGTTTGTGATTTTATATTTTAATCAAAGTATATTTAATTCATTTAAGTAAGATAGTTTTTGAGGTAGAATCACACACATACACATTTATATCAACATAAACACGTACATAATATATTTAATTCATTTAAGTGTATTTAATTCTTTTGCAGGTCTAGTTTCTACTTCCTCTTCCCCTCCTCGTAGAGGTACTTGCAACAATAGATGTTTGGAGGATACAATTGTTTCAATGATTGATTGCATTATTTTGTTTACAAATGGAGGTTTATAAAAGCTTTTATTTTGATCTTTAGCCAATTTATCAGTAGCTTCTTGTTCTTTTATAGATGAAGTTATTTGTGCATTAGACATCCCCTTCCATTTGTGCCTTCGCACTTTGCAAATCGTTTTCCAGCAAGGCCCATAAAATGAAGTTTGACCTAGAAATATGAGTTATTTAATGCTTTGTCTTTATTATTTTGACAATAATTACACTTCCAAATACACAATTCACCTTCAAAAAATTGTGAGATTCTTGCATAATGTCTCCATAAAGGAGATCCTACATCAGTTTTAAAATTATCAACTCCTTGCCCTCCCATTGAACTTTGACTACCGACGATGGTCATTCTTGCATAATACAATCTATGTTCTTGCTATGCCTAAAGTTAGAAATTAAATAAATTCAAATTAGAGAAAAAAATATGAACATCAAGCATACAAGAGAAAAAATATGATAGAAAATTGCTAAATTAGATAGCTAAGTTTGTTTCTTTAAATCATTTTAAAATAAATAAAAATAACTTGAAAATTTTCTTCATAAACTTGAAAACATTCATCCAAATCTCAAGAAAAATCAATAAAGAACTCAAGAACAGGATCAAATGCTTACCTTAGATGCATAAAACTCCTTTGTGGAAGCTATCTCTTGTGCTACAAACAATCCTATACAAAAATCATCACCTTGCCTTCAAAATGCCCAAATGGAGACCAAATGAGAAGAGAGTCTAGCTACAAACAAAATAAAATGAAGAATGGTTGAATGACCTCTTTTAGGGTTTAGGAGGAAAAATAAGTTTAAAAACTCTTGCATGTGCTAAATAAAGAGTTAAGTGGTAAAACGTAATTTTAAAAACTTTTAATGGGTTTGGGCTTGTGAAGGCTTCTAGAAGCACCTAGATGACTGTACAAGCCACTTGGAAGCCCCTCCAAGGATCCAGAGGCGACTAGAAGGAAGTGACAGGCTTTTAGTCACCTCCAGATGCCCGAGAGGCCCTTCTAGGTGGCCTCCATAGGCATCCGCCTTCGGATCGACCTCTACAACATCCATTTCCACCTGCAACCCCAAGATGTTGCATCGACTTCTAAGCTTTTCAGTATAACTTGAACACAATATATTTGTGGATCTCCTATATCTATATTCCTAATATTTTGATTTTTGAAAATGGTTGGTCCATCGACAAGGACTTCAAAAACTGAGTCCAAGCATAAGGACTTCAATCTCTACTTTGTTGTTAGTAGCCTAACCAAACCTTCTTGAGATAGCCCAAACATACTTACTATTACAATTAATCCTTGGTTTCTATTAAAAAAGCCATTAAATTTTAGCTTCTATTTTCCCTAAGCAGGAGCAATCCACTTAGCATCCTTCAATATTGTCTTGTCTTTTATTCCCTGAATCAACTTCTTTAATTGTTTCCATTTGCTTTGCATCTCTTCATCCCATCTAGTTATTATGGTGCTTGATTTTATCTTACATTTAGAGTTGACAATTTCACATATTCTATTTTCTATTATTATATTTACTTATTTTAGTAGATTTTTATATAGTCTCCTATTTCTCTCCTTCCAAATCTGCTAGGCAAGGATAGAAGATGCCAACGTCCATATCTATGTCCAGTGAGCATTTTGAACGATTCAAGATCAACAACTCATATGTTGCATCATAGCCTCTCCTTATGGAATTGACCACCCAAGGGAATACTAGGGCCAAACTAAATGAGGACTAGCATATGGTCAAAACAACAAATGATCAATAAACTCATTAACATTATATCACATAGACAGTGGACATCTTCTTGGTCCAAATCTCTCAACAATGAGAATTCTTTCATGCAAGGTTGTCGACAAGAAAGCCCAGAGTTTAGGTAAGACCAAGGAGTGCCAACACAATATCGATGACCATTTTTTGCCATTCTAGAGAGGATGTTGTATCACATAGCCAATCTTGTAAATATATTCCTTGGTTTTGGGCCCATACCAAATAATTCCATCGCTTTGGCTACAAATAATTTATTGTTTTTAATAGACTCTCCATATACAACCACTCATATTTTATTCCTATCATTTGACACGATTTTTTAAAAATATCTACAATGTTAGAACCAATTTTTTTAAGTGCATTGGTAAAATGGGTTGCTAATCCTTCTAACAAAAATCAATGCTTTTGCCATTGTAGAACTTCCATGCGATGTGTTCTATGTTTAGATTTTGATTATCCCATATGATTTGTCAAATTGGCAATCCATTGCTTGTACTTCCAATCGTAAGGATCTTCTTATGGTTTTCTCTCTCCAAGTATTTACTTTAAAAGATTCTACACCAAAGGCAATTAGGACTTACATATATTTTCCAAGATAAATTCAATCGTAGAGTAGTGTGATTTCTTACACTTACAACATTGGCAATAATTTGGATCTTAGAGCCCAATTTTGTACTTTTATGCACCTTCACCATAGGCAATTAGGATTTCTATACATTTTTCAAGATAAGTTGGATCTTAGAGCCACTTTTGTTCTTTCATGCACCTTACTCCCCCAACAAATTTTGGACCACATGATGTATTCTAGTGGATGTGAGGAAGCTTCCTATCCTCTTTTGATCCTTCTTATAAGAATTTCTTGAGGAAGCCCTCCATATTTGATACTGCCTTACGAGTGAATTTGTAGCATGGCATAATGCAAATGGGATTGTCAATATCATAAATTTCCTAATGAAAGAGAACTATTTTATCTCTTGTATTGCTAATTAATTTGTATATTTTTACACCACATCCTCCTAGTGATTCAAACAACAATTGCCTACAAACAAAAGCACTTCAAGAAATTGGGTTGGAAGACAAGATATAGTGAATTGAAGCATGCTTACAATTTTCCTTTTGATTGAGCTCTCAATATTGAAGAAATTATCTGATTTTTCTTTATTCATGGTTTGCTAAGACGATTTGGGAAACTCCTCCAATTTTCCTTGATTTTTGCCTCTTTGATGTTTGTTTCCCAAAATAGATTGGTTGTTGACAAATTGAACGAGTGATAAGGTTGACATAACACTCTTTTTTATTCCTTTCCACAAGCCTTCAAGTCTCCCTACCTCAGTCAATTTGTGGCTTCCAAGAATCTACAAAGAGGGACATTGACTAGTACTAAATACATGGGAGTCGATATGCAATAACAATAAAAAGTCATTTCCACCGTTTGAGCATTATAGTTTAACTCTTTTATAATTATTGCGAGGAAATCCTAATTAAAAATCTCATAGGCCTTCTTTACATCCAGTTTCACCATCCTACCTATGCTCCACTCCTTTGTTATAGTATACATTGTTTCATCGACCATAATAATATTATCACTCAACTCTATACCAACAACGAATCCATTATATTCCTCAAATACTACCACATTGAGCAATCCTTTTTAAGCAATTCACTAGTTCCTTGGAAACAATGTTGTATACTACATTATATAGTATTACACAACGAGATGGATCTGTGCTCATTGAAGTTATTGTGCCCAAAGTCCAGACTTCTTTGAGATGAGTTCAATGGAAGTATGATGTAGATCTTCAACAAACTTATTCTTTGTTTTAAATTCTTCTACAATTTCAAAAATGTCCTTGCCTATGAAAGACCAATATTTCTAATAGAACTTCATATGGAATCTGTCCAACCTAGCTGACTTGTCCAGATTCAGTAGGAATACTGCTCGGCTTCAGCACCTCCTCTGAGGTAGGTGATATTAACATATTTTTCTACCCTTCTGAGATAATTTCCAGAATAAACCTATCAAACTGCTCATTGTGGATGCTCGATGGTCGAGCATAGCAGAGATAATTCACTACTTCCTCTTCAATTTCAGATCTTACAGCCAATGACCCGTCCATTCTTTTTTATTTCATCAATTTTTTTGTTGGCTTTCTTGGGTTTGGTGGCAGTACGAAATTTCCATGTGTTGGAGTCTCCCTCCTTCACCCACCTTCCTAGCCTTATCTCTCCAGTAAATCTCCTCGCACATCATAACCTCGTATTTTGTTCTTGTTTTTAGCCATGTTTCCTCCTCATACCCTTCTTTAAACATTCCAAGTGCAATAAATAGATTTTTAAATACCATTGTATTCCACTTTTTTAGTTTGGCTTGTAGGTATTGCAGTTTTTTAGAGAATCTGTAGCTATATGTTCTACTGCTTTTTGGATCACGTTCCATGATCCTCCATCTTTTGCATTCTTGAATTCTCACATTCTGATGCTAGATCATAGCATATGATCTAAAATATTGATGATAAAAATTTACACAATCATATTCAGAAGGCCTAATAGCAACATTTCATTTTAATTAAGATAATCTAAAGAGTTATTAACAAATACTGATTTAATCTCGGCTCCATTTTGAATGAAAGAACAAAATTAACACAACTAATTCTGAAAGCTCGTAGAATAAAACGTTATTGGGAAGTCCCTTGAAAAGATTATTTCAATACTTAAATAGCTCTGGCAAATATCTTGCACAATAAGACACTCTCGAGGATTAAGAAGAACATAGTGCAATCGTATAAAAGATTAATAAATACAGTACAATCACGAAAGAAAAGATAATCTATTTTGGTATGTCTACTGCTATCAGAATCCATCTCCGTCAGTACTCAATGTAACAGGGGGACTGTTAGCTGGAATAAACTTTTGTGCTGGTACTAACGGCAATTTCCCTCCATAGATTTCAGGAAGTTGACTTTCATCAATATCCCTCAGTAAAGTTTCTTTAAGATGCTTATCTTCAACGAAAATTATCTGCAGACCAATACAGACATTAGATGCAATTTATCTATACAATTCTCATAAAAACCTAAATTGCATTCACAGTGAATGAATATTATTTTTCAGAAAACGAATTCTTGCAAACAAAAAGACAAATTCATAATAATATTAGAAATGCATAAATACATAGAGTGAAAGCTCAGGCCACTGGTGAAGAAGTGGGGCCACTAAAAATGCTTCAACAGAAGATTCGCCAAATTTGAGGCTAGGGCATAAGGTTGGAGGATCGACATTGCAAATAAGAAATCAGTAAGCCAGACCAACAGGATGCTGAAAGTTTACAAAGAGATGGGTAACCCTCATTTGTATTCTCTGTAAGCTGTCACATTCTAAATGTAGCGTTGAAACGTTTATTCTGAGAACTGAATAAAAAGCCGATACAAACTTGCAAATGGAAATTTGTATGTTTTCATCTGTAATTGGAAATGCTTTGCTATGACAAAAAGAGTTCATTCTGCGTAATTTTTCAATTTATATTGAATATTGTGTTTTAAGTCCTGTTAGAAGTCAGGTATCTTTCATTGGTATCGGAGTGTAAGTCCTTACCAGCCCATGTGAGAGAAAATATGCCGACAAAGGAAAAAAAATAAGGGCACCATGACTGACATAGGCCATGAGACGCAGGGGCTTTCATTAGAAGATCTGAAGAGCTTCATCTCAACGTGTCTGGAACATTAAAAGAAGTGGCCCAGATGATGAGAGGACTCGATCATTATCAAAATAATATGAATAGCACCAAGTATTGAGGACTAATAGCTAAAGGAGAGCATAGGAGGGAAGGGTATGAGAAGGATCTTCAACACCATTCTGGGAAATTTACAATGCCCAACTTTGATGGAATAAGTAATACTACAGTCAAATCATTGTTTCCAAAACTTATACTTACTGCTCATTGAACCTAATGATGGAGAGAGAGGGCGTTGAGTTGGCAACCTTAGCTCATGAGTGGTATACAGTGGACTATTGACTCAAAGACATTGTTGGCTGGGTATTTTGCAACCGACAGTTCTGTTAAAATCCAATCGCAAAATAGGATGACCAGCCACAACGTATGAGACAAAGTCTCTCCTACCTAAAAGGAAGGCTCCCCCTTCTCACCATTCCTTGGATCAACTCAAGGTAAGCAAGAAGTTGAGAGATTTGTAAAAGGTGTTACCAATATTCTTTCCTCTTAGAAAGAATCCACTTACCCACGGAGCGAGTAATGGGCAAATTGAAATCTCTCATTACAATTCTATGTAATAGTTGGAAACGGTGTTATCAATAAACCAACACCAACTCAAAGGCTGATTGAAAGAAACTCGAAGGCTGATTGAAAACGTTTTAGTTTGGCTCTAGGTCTTGTTTTAATCTATTCTATAAGAATAACCTCTACCATTGGGGCACAAAAACTTCCAGAAGTATGAAATTCTAACTATTTTTGTGAATTATGATGGCAATACTAAGCTATAGTCAAATGTTCTAGTCTATTTATTACCACAATCACTCCTAGTCAAAGCTTCAGCTCTAATTGTTTCTTAACTCACTATGATCTAATGATTAAACACACAATAATAACATGAATAAAAGACAATAGGCACAAATTATAGTAGAAGTTTCTAATTTGCGCTATCACAATTGCTTCTAGTCAAAGCTTCGAATCCAATTGCTTCCTTTATTCACTTTTCTCCCACATTGGTACTACACAATAAAATTTATACTTGCATAAGCTTAGCAGAGCTTTCTTGCATACAACAAAAGATGATTTTTACAATAAGGGGGGCACTTCTTATATAGGAAAAAAGTGAGGAACAAAAGTGGGAGCAACTCAACCAACTTTGACCCAATCTAACTAGGTGATATGAATTATAGGATTACACGTTTGAAGGACATGTAAATCAAATTACATGTAATTGTGTCTCATTTAATTCATCCTCTCCTACTACTAACATGGAAAACACTAGAAAAAAATGGTAAGACTGTTGATTCTCAATGAATCAATCCTACAGATTGTCGGCAAAGGCATTGTACTTGATGATGCAATCCAAGATAATCATAAGATCGAGAGTTCCTGTATTTTGTAACACTGCAGTCACCTTAATAATCATGGTGTTGCATCTTTTGATAGCCTCTAATTTTCTTTGATGAATTGCTCATTGTCATTTCAAAACTTGACGTAATCAAGATTTTCTTCATTTCATAATTGTCATGAGCTCTCCTTTGTATATTGGCACACTCTGGAGTCTCTAACACTTTGAAAACCTTCTCGATGGTGTCTAGATGTAAACTCGAAACTACTTTCCACCAACACATTAAACTCTTTTTTGTTTCTTTTTTCCTTTTTTGAAGCAACATGCTTGGCGCATTCCCACACAAACTCAACTTCTTGGACAACCATTGGGAAAATGGAGATTAAACAAATAATTGCTTCTTGAGAATCAAAGCATGTCTTCTTGACAAGATGTCTCAATTCTTTGAAGAAGTTCTGACATATCTTGACGAGTGCACCGCAACATAAAGATGAAAACATCTTCCAATGAGATAAGATCCATGAAAACTTTTGGATTTGAGTTACAATGACATATCCATGAGGGATGAGTGTTCAACAAGCGAACAACAGAAAAAAAATATGCACAAAGAAAAAAGCATACCTTTGGTTATTGACTCAAACATGACAACTATCAAGTTGTTTTCCTATATCCAATTTTGAATTTGGAGTTTGGGGAAATTCCAAGCATTTTGAAAATCATTAACCTTTCCGCAAAAAGGAAATTAAAAACAGCAAGCGAACAACAGATAAAAAAAAATATGCACAAAGAAAAAAACATACCTTTGGTTATTGACTCAAACATGACAACTATCAAATTGTTCTCCTATATCCAATTTTGAATTTGGAGTTTGGAGAAATTCCAAGCATTTTGAAAATAGAAGTTTTCAACTTATTTAAAGGAAATTTCAAAATGCATGGCATGGTTTTGAACGAGTGTACAATGATAAACCAAAATATGCAACAAAATAGAAAAGTAAGCAAGAATAGACAGGCAAATTTGAAATCTTCTACTTACTTGGAGATGAAAGAGCCAAATGTGGAAGAGAAAGAAGTTGAAATGAAAGACTTCTCTTCAATTTTGAATTTCGCAAACAACTCTGACTATTTCAATGCTTGCAAATGTGATCTTCCTTGGTCAACGAATGAGGTGTTTTTGTATGCGAATGCCAAAAATGTGATCTTCAAACCCTAAAATGCAAAACACTTTTGATGAAATGCACCTATTGGGACATTTTTGGCCAAAAAAGTGCCCTCCAAATCCATGTAAATGAGTCCTTTTTGGAGAAATAGAGCAAAAACGTGGACTTGGGTTGACAAATCATACATCCAAAACCCAAAACACCTCTTCCAAATGCATATACATGGGCTGGAAACATTAATTTCTGGGCATTTTCAACAAAAACATGCACTTTTCAAGCAAAAATCTGGGTTATTTTTGTCTTGGATATGCATAATCATGAGCCCCAAATGCATGTTTATGCATTAAAACTCAAAAATACCCTCCTTGTGATCGATTCATTGCTTGAAATGGAGAAATCTGGACGTTTTCCTTCAAAAAGTACCCTTTCCTTGCATGAGCATGGACGTTTTTGGCCTTGGGAGGAAAAAACGTGATCTCCAATAACAAATGCATGTGTTCAAATGCCAAATTGCACTCTCTTGCAGCCTTTACATGTTTTAAAAATATGCATTTGGAGGTTGAGAACACAAATCGCATTCTCCATGCCAAACACATGTATTTAATTGCATATATTTGGCCAAAAATGCAAATCATACTCTTCATGTGTTATTGCATATTTTAAAAACTTGTAATATGATAAAGAACACAAATTGCACTCTCGACCTCCATTACAAATTTTAAAAATATGTATCATGTAATATGCATTGGGCTTTTGTTGGCCTTGGAAGGCAAAAACGTTGACTTGGGATGCAATTACATGTCTTAAAATGCCAAATCGCACTCTCCCAAGGGCATTGCATGTAACACTTAACATGTAAAAAGTCATTTCCATGCAAATCGCACCCTTGGATGACCATTACATTTTTTGAAAATGTAGCTTTTCAATTGTCTAAGTCCTTAAAATGCCTTTGTAGTGCAAATCGCACTCTCAAGAGGCAATTACATGTAAAGGAGTTTTTTCATGCAAAGTGGAATCTCGGAAGTCCATTAAATGCATTTCTAGTGCAAATCGCACTATAGGAATGCATTTGCATGTAAACATGTAATAGACATGAAAGTTGCGTTTGCACAACTTAACAAACCAACTAAGAACGTGTTTAATTGATTTTTGAAGAAATATAACTTAATTGGGTCAAAAATAATATTTACACTATAGTTGATAAAGTCACTTTAGTGAAAAATTTAAAAAGCAACCCAACATGAAAATATAACATAAAGTACTCCATAATCACTTAAGTGATAAAGTAACTTAAAAAAACATAACATAAAGACAATTAATGTTATATTTTTCAAAAAGTGAATGTCAACATTAAAATATAACATGATATTTTAAATATGCAATTGCATCTGGATAGTCCACCTTTTGGGCACTTAAATGATCGTTTTTTTAGACTGCCAAATCTGATTAAGCCCGAAGATGTGCCAAATCGAAGGGAAAACCGAAAGCAAGGGATTGGATGAAACCAAAAGACTAAAAGCAGCTAAACACACACTTGAAAATGCCAAAAAGGACATTGAAGGCTTCAAAAGTCAAGCGTAGGCTTTATAAAATGAATAACAAAAAGGAGTTGACAAAAGCCTTCAGTAGGATTCATTATGCAAATTGGGGTCGATTGATTGATCGATGTTAGCCAATTAAATAATGAACTATTTTAGAGAAATGTGAAACTAAGTTGAAAATATTTTGTATTGTTACCTACATTTTGTGGTGACAAAATGCAGGACAACAAACATGACTTGGTTTTAAAAATAGATGAATTCAATCGAAGGTTAAGAGATTTGATAAGACAAACCCATAAATACGTTTCAAGAATCTAGTCCAATTGAAGCAAATATAATGTTCCCTGCTGGGGATTGTCCGTCTAGCAGGCATCAATATACATTGTTATGCAATATTATATTTTAACTAATTTAAGAGATTAACTACTAGTTCATTATACGATCCATGATTGTATATTGCAAAATCATCCTAACTTCTTTCCTAACCCTAATGGAGGATGGAAAATTACTACCATATGGCTTGAAACTATCTCCACAATTAACCCCAAAGGTTTCATGAACATCCATCAATACCACCACTTGGGAGTCACCTAATTTGGGATGGAATTACTCGCCTCCCCTTACACAAACCAACCTACCCTTACAAAGGCATTGGTGATATGTTTAACACTAGGTCATTCTAATAGTCTTTTATGTATTATAAATGTAATGTTTTCATGTGTGTGTGTGTGTGTGTCTTATGAACATCCATACATATATATACATATCATATGATAAAATTTAAATATAATAATCTGTAATCAATATCCGATTAATAGATGCTTGCCAACAGTATGTATGGTTCATTTCTTTTAGCATCTTTGTGATGTCCCCAATTAGTGTCTCCTTGGATTTTGTCCCAAATTAGTAATTCTGCAATAGATTCTATTACTACAAGATATAAGTCATGGATAATAAGTAAATACACAGATTAACAGCAAACACTTTAGAAGGGATGATGAATGTGTCTTTATTCTTATAACCAATTATAGATCAATTTGGTAGGAAAGCCTCCAAAGGGTGTCTATAAACTGTTCAACCCAACTAAGCCCAAAAGTGCACAACATCCCTCTATGACAATCACCTCTTAGCCCAAAAGAGACAAGAATATCCCACTACTACCAATTCTACTCTTTGGAGTGATCTACTAAGCTTGGGGGAACTCATAAACTACAATTCACTAACTTGCTTCCTCCATTCATTATTATTGATTATGGGGCAACCCACATACATAAATCTGAATAATTTATAAGTCATCTATAATATTTATAAATTTAATTATACTTATATATGTAGTAAATATCTTCATTTCATCCTTTTACACACATATATAAAGGGTTCTTATTCTTAATATACACATATAATAATAAGTAAATTCAGAATATCCTTGTACATAAGCTACAACATTTTTGTTTGTATATATATATATATATATATATATATACCATGTTAATATCAATTGTATTTCAGAAATCTGACTCTGTAATTCTTTAAATAGCAATACCGTGTGTGTATATATTTAAAGAATGCCAAGTATATTTCATAAAACTATATAAAACTATATATATATATATATAAACTAACTATTCTTAATATACATAAATATAATAATAAGTAAATTCAGAATAGCCTCGTACATAAGCTACAACATTTATGTATGACAACTCTTACCAACTATCAATACCGTGTGTGTATATATATAAAAGAATGTCAAATATATTTCATAAAACTATATATATAACAATGCCAAGTATATTTCATAAATCTGATTCTATAATTCTCTGGATATTAATACCAACTGTATATATATCTAACCTTTGATAGCTCTTATATATCTAATCTTTGATAGCTCTTATACCTTCTGTTTGGGGTGAGAAGGGATGTCCTCTTTAGATTCATGCTTCATAAACATTGCTGATTGACGGTTGTATTGTTGTGTTGATCACTCATGGTATCTCCTTACTAGTTGCTGACCACACTCATAACAATCACGGGTTTCTACCGTGCCTCACTATAGTTGAGTATAATAACATTTAATTTAATCATCAATATGGTAGTTAACATTATTCAATTATCCATCTGTTAAAATTAGAAGACAAATTGGAATCCACAAAAAAAAAAAAAGATATTAAAAAATTAACACGGTTCGCCAATTTGGCTATATCCACTAGAGAGCAAAGCTTTTAATTTATCCAGTCAATACAGCTTGGTTACATCAGGATTTATCCTCATACAATAGTCTTTAAGAGAAGATGAAGAGCAAAATAAGAGAAATTTGAAATGAACAGTCACAAAAGAAGAAAATAATAGTCAGACTTCACATCCAACAATCTCCCACTTGAAGTTTTACTCATGCTGCAACCTCCCACTTAAACTCTACTTTCCCTTACCAAATCCCATGGTAATAAATTGCCAATAGCCAATCATCACAAGTGGAATAGCAACCACAGCCAGTTGCTAATTACATCCAACTAACCATACAGCATTAGTAAATTTATGCCGAAATATCTAACCCATACAACAACTAACCATGTACAAAATACTATCTTCCAACAAAACACACCAAAAACTATTGATGTGCAAAAAACTAGAAGACTATGAGCAATCCAAATTGCATGAGCAATGTCAACCAAAAGTTGACTCAATCTACCAATCAACACATAAAAGGTGTAACAATAATTTGACATCACCTGCAAACCACAACCAACGAACTGCAAAATGTCACACAACATCTTCCAAGTCCTCATGAAAAGGCCACATATTGTAGTTTAAAAAAATGAAGTACAACTACAATAGATGACCTCAAAAAATTCTTGGAAGGAACACCCATACAAACCATAACTCATCCTTTTACCAATGCCACCAATTGCTCAATTGTTTCAAGTATGATCTACTTTACCTAGCCATATAGGAGCATTTACAACACCCAACCACCATGGATGAAAGCTCTTGTAAGTAAGAAGACCAAACTCAAAAATTATAAAACTAGGAACAATCTCAACCATTTTCTAAACCCAAAAGCACAAGGAGATAAATATGTTGAGAAGACCAAGAGTGGGGAGTGAGAATGCTCCTCTAGGGTACACTATGTCAAAATGATTCTTCTCCAAGAACAATCTCCTCTAGGTCCATAATGAACTCATGTCCATCCATAGGTGTAGGCTCCTCAGTCTTTATGATGAAACCTCCAAAGAGAAATTGTCTCCACAAATGTTCTCTAAACCAAGAGAACTATAACCTCACTCATGCCTCTTAGTTTTCAAGAGAATATCTATGGCCAATCTGCCTAAGTACTTCATACTAAGAACACTAACCTGACCAATTGTCAAAAATCCCACTGCAACTCTGCATAACCTAGGAACACAACATGGATAACTTGATCTCCACAAATCAGAACTTTGTGCCCATAGAAGAAAAAACTCTCAAGATAAACCGTATCATGCCAATGCTCTAATCTAAAACGAAGAGCTTGCCATGGCACAATAGCATACATCTCTAATTACATGGAGACAACCATCTCATGACAGAAATTCTTACTACCAAATCAAAACTCTGTTTGTAGTGTGGTACAAAACTATTCATGGTATCAAAAACAAGATCTGAAAAATGATACCAAACATCAAGCTCTGGGTGCTTGATCCTTGGTAACTGCAACTTGGTGACCAATTCTTCTGATGCTAGATTATTTGAACTCCCACTATCAATGATGAGTTTACAACACTTTCTTGCAACTATACATCTTGTTTTAAAGAAACTCTTTCTTAACAACAGTTCTTGATCAGGTTCCTCATTACATAGTCCTCTACTAACCATCAAGGCTCCTCCATCTTCCTGTTGATTTGTAGATCCAAATGACTCTTCTTCCATAAACGCATTCCTACAACTGATATCGGTCCTCTTTCTTGAATTTTTTTGTGTGCACTCAAATGCTCTATGAACTCTTCCACATTTGAAACAAGTTCCCTTAAACAAACTCCTATCTTCTCTTCTATAGTTATTACCTCTAAGGTAACCTTCTCTTCCTTAGTATGAACTTTCTTCTTTCCACTTTAACTTTCCTTTTGTCAGAACTAAAGAAGATCTTCCTCCACCACTAAATGTCCTACCTCTTTGAAATTGGCCACCTCTTCTTTGTCTATGTTCTTATCCCTTGTTCAATTTCTCATCACCCTTTATGGCAAACTATTAAGCTTCCTCAATACTTTCCATTTTAACCAGACTAATTTCATCTTGAATTGAAGTACTCAAACCATTTAGGTACCTTGCAATTCTTTCAACCTTATCATCCATATGTCCATATCTAATACCCAAACTATATAATTACTTGGTATACTCATTTATAATAGATTATTTTTGTTTTAAATTTATCATCTTCCTCAATGAACCTAATTGATAATCACTCGGTAAGAATTCACCCAATTCATTAACCATTTCATCCAATGACTTGATCTTTTCCTTTCCTCTCCTTTCTCTATCCGTTTGCAAATGTTCCCACCATAATGATGCATGTCCTTTCAATGGGCTAGAAATTTCCACCTTTTTATCTACATTGGTACTTTCATACTTGAAATACTTTTCCATCTCAATAATCCAATCAAACAGTTCATCCAAGTCTAGCTTACCATCATAATCTGGAAAATTGAAATGTTGTCTTGCATTAAGTCTAGTCAGGGCTCTCAAGGATCTTTCATCCCCTTGTTCAAGTACAGGTTCTCCTAAATTTCTTTATCACTCATATTCAATAGGCCTTCTTTGGGAAGTATCTACTACTTCAAGTCTGGCTGCAATTTATCTCAATATATCTATTCCTGCAAGATTTGCATCTCTCCTTCCACAAACCATTTTGCTACCCTTTGCAATTGTTGGTTAGATCTCAATTCTATTGCCCCATACCAAATCAACTAAGGCTTCACAACTTCTAGTTCATCACCTATATTCTACAAGAAAACAAAATTGGCTTATATACCACCTAACATAGCCACAGATGGAGGGACCTCAATGAAATCTATCCAAGTATGTAGAAAGAGTGAACACAACGAAAAAACAAGGAGATAGAGAGAACAATGTTATATCTTCCTTTATTCAATATGAAATCAAATTATATTCAATTGCCAATATGTATTCCTTCATATACTAGGCTGCAATAGGCCTTCTTGATTACAATCTCCAATTAGAGACCTTAGATCCAACTCTAATGCAGATGGAGGAATCTCGATGAAATCTATCCAGACATGTAGCAAGAGTGAACACGATGAAAAAACAAGGTGATAGAGAGAACAATGTGAGATCAACTTTTATTCAATAGGAAATAAAATTATATTAAGTTCCCAGTATGCATGCTTTCATACATGCCAAACTACAAAAGGCCTGCTTGATCACAACCTTCAATCACAAACCTTCAATCATAGACCTTGAATCCAATTCTAATGATATCTATCCTTGATCTTATCACCACTAGATTATTGCCACTCTTGGTAAGTTAGTTGAGACACGATTCCCATATATATTTTGGACAGCTTGTGTCATGCATTCACTCAACCTCATACTACAAAAGTTGGGTACAAAAATAACTTGGATTAAACAAGTGTATGATGAAGCTCAAGCTATCCAAATGTTCATAACAAACCATCACTTTCTTGCAACCTATTTTTAGATCATTCTCGCGATTGGAGCTATTGAAGGTAATTCAAAATTCAAATACTTTATCTTTATGTTTTACTTCAGTGATTTATTTTAGTAAAATTATATATATATATATGCACATTCTTTATTTTTAATTAATTGTTTTTATTTTCAAATAGGTTGCTGAGACTAGAATTGCATTGAATACTATTGTCTTGAGATGACCGATGAATGTTCGAGAGGCACATTCTCCTATGGTGATCAACCAACAATGGACCGTATGGAGGCAATCCAACACTAACAAGGCAACAATTATTAGGAATAGGATTTTGGCAAATGCTTGGTGGGATCGTGCAGCATACCTTCTTAGCTTCACAGGGCCCATCCTAGATATGATACGCTTTACTGACATGGATAAGCCATGCTTGGGAGAGGTTTATGATGAAATAGTCTCAATGATTGAGAGTATGAGATCTGTCATAAATGACAAAGAGCAAGACCCTGAAGAAACCGTCTTTAAAGAGGTGCAATCAATATGTTTTGAGTGATGGAACAAAATGACCACCCCACTCCATCTTCTTGCCTTCAAATGGAGTCCCAAATATTATAGTGAAGAGATTCTTGCTTTGCCAACAAGGGTGCCACCATATCAAGATGTAGAAGTAGGTGAAGGATTCAAGAAAGTTGTTGCTAGACTCTTCCCTGTGATTGAAATGGAAGATTCAGTTATAAGTGAATTTTCTGATTTTGTATCATCCACTGGTCATAGTCCTACTGCTATTTGTGAAAAATATAGGAACGATGCTCACTCTTGGTGGTATCTCAATGGCCACAAATCACCAAGCCTCCAAATTCTAGCAATCAAAGTTTTATCACAGATAAGCATATGATTTGTATACACTCTAAATATGGTTGTCATTTTGATATTAACAAACTCATTTGATTTACTTTACTTAGATTTTAGATACTCCAGTGAGATCTTCCTTTGCTTCATTAGGTTGCTAGTACATCTTCAGCTGAAAGAAATTGGAGTACATACTCCTTCATCCATTCAATGAAGCGCAATTGGTTGGCATCAAGCAAAGCTGAGGATTTAATCTATGTGCATTCAAACTTGCGCCTTCTTACTCACAAAAATGATGAAAACAAGGAAGGGAAAGCAAAGTTGTAGGATGTAGAACCAGAGCATTCTGACTCAAATTTTTCTATTGTTGCACAAACAATGCTAATTGAGGATTTAAGTAGTCAACATGCATTTAGTTCAAGTACTAGTGGGATTCAATTATCTAATGTCAATGTTGATGACAATCTTGATAATGATGATGACCTATATGGTTCTAATTAGTGAGTTGATCAATGATTTCTAGTATTATTTCTATTGCAAACAATAACTATATTTCATGACACTAGCTCGATCTTTATTGATATCAAAAACTGAATTTCAAATTAAATACTTATGTTTCAAAATATGAAATTTATAATTGTTTTGTTTAGTTGCTAGCATATGTGTTGGTATTTGAATTCTATATTTATTTTGTTTTTGATATTGGTATGTTTTCTAGCAGCACACATACATATATATTAGATATGTATAGATTTCTTGTATATATATGTGGATGTGCACATACCCGTACCCAACATCCTAAAAAAATTTATGTTGTACCAGCGTTTCGTACCCATTCCCATACCCGATTCAGCTACTTAGGATTTAGGTCCTCACATGTTCAAGAACATAGGTGTGCCACCAAAGATTGCAAGTTGTAGATCTCTGTTACAAATCCGAATTCTACAATCATGTCCAAGAATATATAAGAACGTGCCACTATTTGATGCCACAAGGGTGCATCAATTTGTTGTACAAGCAAGCTAATGTTTTGTGTCATGTTCACCATGTGCATAGGTGTCTAGGCTTGGCATATGGTCATCGGTACATCATAGTGGTGTTTGGGCTTTGCATTTGGTCATGGGTGCATCAAAGTTGACCAGTTTGGCTATCCAGTAAAGGGGGTTCTATCTGATCATGCGGGTAGGTTGTATATACTATAACTATATTGATTGTACGTAGGTGAAACATCATTGTACACTTCAAAAAATTGCCATTGGGGAGTGGTGGGGCCTATGGTACAAGTCTACCACTATTTAATGTCGTAAGGGTGCATGTTACATCCCAAAATTTTGACATAATTTTAAACTTATTCATAACCGTTGGATTTAACGGATTATTCTTTCATGATCATGTGAAATAGGTAGTTATTTATTTACGTTGAATTAACTGTTAATGAAGATGCTCGTTAACCATTAATTGTTATTAGATGATTAGCAGTTGCTTGATTTAAAATTATGATTAATAATTTAAGTTCTTTTAAAATGCTTATATGAAATTATTATAGAATTGTTATTATGGCGAAAGTGTTTTCATGGGTGATTACAGGAGAAGATGAAGAGGGGGGAAGCATTGCTAAACGGGATCATCGGAATGGGATGCTCGCTTAGTTCAGTCATCAGGATCGGCAGGTATGACCTTAAACTGAAGGAGTTCGCTAGGCCAAAGCATTATCAGATAAGGTCAGTGACTGTAATGCTTCTTGTAACATATCTTTTTGACTCGAGAGTGCTAGAATGTCCCACATAGAGACAGGAACATGAGTTTTCTTCAGATGCTCAACAATATTGAAATTTTGGGTACTAACTTTTGACTGATTCTTTGGTATAGTAGGATCTTTCTGCTGTTGTGATGGCTGTGAACTCGCCTTTTGAGCTTGAACTTGCTGTCCTTTTGGTACATATTGCATCTTTTGTGCATTTGATGGTTCTGGTTGCATATTATCAGTATTGTCCTGTTGCTGTTTTGACTTATCAACTTGCTGTTGTACATTTGCAGCTTGGGTCTTTGACCTTGTTCCCGTTGACACAGGTCTCCAGGTCTGATTTTGATCGAAATTTGCTGCTATAACAACCTCATCTTCGTTAAAATTCATTAAGGCAACGTCTTGATTACCTTGCAGTGGCAAATCACCTTGCTGGTTGACCTCTCCTTGGTTTACAATCAGTTGTCCCTTGCGGACATCTTGCCTTCTTGCCTCCAGCGCATGTGGACAATCCCACCAAAAGTGGCCAGCATTACACGTATTGCACCATTCTTCTTCATGTAGATAATTGTTCTGAGGCACCACTACCAACTCCTTGGAAGTACTAGGAGTAGCATAGTTATAGGATTGACCAGCCCTTTGACCATAATTCTTTTGCTGTACTTGATTCTAAGATGATTGATTTGAATTTGAAAATTGATTTGACTGCCTATTATTCTGATAAAGAACTTGAGGAGGTCTATTGTATTGACCTTGTTGCCTCTTCAAGTTCGTTATCTCATTCCCATAACCGTGCAACGTCTTCATTATGCTGTCATTTTTCTCTTTCAGCTCAACGTTCTACTATTTTAGCTCCGTAATAGGACCTGTAACTGCACATTCTTCTGCTGCAACCTGCGCGTTGAATGCTAGTAATGCCGGTGCTGGTGGTACAACAGCTAACGGTTGTACTACAACCGGTACTATTGGCTGTACCTCTACAAAAGATGGCATTGGTGGCCTTGGAGGTAATTTTCCAGCTTGAATCAAGCTGTTCTCAGCTCTAACAGCAATGTCAAATGCACCTGGTAAAGTACGACCACCATAGACTGGATCATGACTAAAATATCGCTATTAAAAGCTTTCAAATAATACAAAAACACATGATCCTCAGAAGGTTTGACAGATGCTGGAATTTTGTCCCATGTCCTCTGAAAACGAAAATTAAGTCTGAAATGTGCTCATTAGGACACCTTTTGATGGTAGTCAATTGCTCAATTAAGGATAAATGATCTGATTTATCTTCAAATTCACTGATAAAAATTGTTCCCAGCCCATCCCATGTGGCAATTGAATTGATTGGTAAGCTACGAAACCATATTAACGCCTTACCATTAAATGAGGCTGCTAGTAATTTTAACGCCACATCCTCATGGGCTACTTGATGTAAGCCACAAAACGTGGCTACATCTCTGATATGTTCTACCGCTAATACATGATTTTCACCAGTGAAATATGGTAAACTTTTCAGCGCTGCTGGTGGAACATCATGATGGGTGGTAATTTGTAAAGGACTTCCAGCGTTGAAAGGTACGAATGGCAAATTTCGAGCCATTTGGTGAAGTGGTAACACTTGCTACTGTAAAATTGATGGTAACGGCTGATTTGGCTTGTTTGCCTTTCGCTGATATGTCTTTAGGCCTTGGACAACAACTGGAGAACTGCTGGTAAATGTTGTAGGAACAAAATGACCTTTGGGTGTTTCCTCAACAACGGGTGATTCAGAGCCGAAATTACCAAAGATATCAAAATCCTCTGAAAAAGTAATATCTTCAGCAATTACCTTTGGTTCTTGATCTTCAAATATCGGATTGTCAAATGATGAAAAATCTATCCTCCTTGCTCCCCTTGCTGATCTGGTTCCTCTTCTACCCGGCTGTAGTTCTTGGTAGACAAATCCCTCTTTGTTGGACCTTGTTGGAGTCCTGCTCATCAAGTGCTTATTAGATCTGCAAAACCTTCAATTATAGAGTCGCCAGGTGCTGATAAAAATCCTTCAAAAAGGCTGTAATACTGCTGTCTGCACCAATAACAGCAATAGAATTATGTGATTTAGCGAACTGAAAAGCAGTTTGTGTCCCACCGGGCGTGCCAAAAACTGTTGTCAAATAGCGAGATAAGAATCTAGCTATCCTGTTGGAACATGGAAACTTCTCTCGGATGGTGGGGTTAAGAACAAGAGAAGAATCTCCAGATTCTAGGCCGGTTCCTATATGATATCACCTGTGAAACTAACTTTGAACTCAGGAAAGGGTTGAGAATGTATGAGAATAACTGAATACTAACACTTAAAATAGGTGATACACCAATGGTTTTGAATGTAACTTTGATCAAATTAGCACGAATTATGAAAAAGGCAATTGATTCACAATAATCAAACAAACACGTAACCACAAAAGTGTTTCTATGCAAGGACCGAGATCTTCTGCTTTTGAAAGGGATACCTAGGTTTCACCAATTTTCTGCAAAAAAGACAATAATCACAAACATAGACCTGTAATCACATGTATCAAGATTCAAACCTGCAATAAGGGTCATAACTAAAATGAAGGCGAACACAACATTAAAGTAAAAAATCCACAATATTGCACGAGAACCAATGAGAAGGAACTGTTGAATCTCTATAATCAATGCCGAAAAAATAATCTCTGTTACAAATGCCCTTACAATCAACTCAAAATTTGCAATGTGCCAAAATCTAAATCCGAAAGAAGGTCCCCCATAATGAGGTGAAAGTACAATATATAGAAAATAGCCCTAACTCGGATTCCAAAATCACGCCTAAAAAAATCACCCAAAAATGACGAAGACTATGAAGAAGCCTCTGAAAACTGCTCTCAACCACCTGCCCAACTGATGGATAACTCGGAAACTGCATCTAGCTCCTCAAAATCATGCACAAAAGCTCAAACTCGGATGCATGAAGTAACCCACAAATATAGCATGTAAAACTACTCCTAATTATGCAATATATGCATAAAATAAGCCCTCAATCTGAACTACATGCATAACTGATCATAACTGCTCCATGGACTGCTAAAAATATCATCAAATAACCCACAAATATGCATGTGAAACTGGAACTCTACTTGGCCTCAAAAATATCCCTGTTAACTGAACGTCCTCTTTGCTCTACTAAAAGCTCCTTGCTTTTAAGCATTAAACTCATATAATTCCGTTTAAATGATAAAATCAATGGTTTTATAATTATAACCACTTGATTTTATTAATTTTACATTCAAATCTTTTTTATTATATTTAATATTAACGTGTTTATCTTTTATTTATCAATTTTTATTTACAAACACATTAATATTAAGTACAATAAAGGGAATTAATTCCTTTTATTTTTATTAATATGTTTATATTTTGTCAATTTAAAACATATCAATATTAATAAGGATAGAAGAATATAATAAATTATAAAACTTTATTAGTTTTATATGTATAAAATGATAATTGATACAATATCATCCATTTCATACACATAAAACTAATAAAAATAGAGTCTCATAAAACGCATGACCATAGTTTATGGCATGGCCCCGAAATGCAATTTCAATATAGCAAAGGGCATAATGTGAAATATGTTCAAGCCAAGGTAAAAGGCATTTGTTTCTTTTTTGTGTCTTGTTTGCTCAAATACGCAATAAGGAAGAGATAAAGGGTTTTTTCAAACCCTAGCCGCAGCTATGGAGGTTTTCTTGCTGCAATTTCACCTGCATTTGAACGCCATAACTTCTTTTCTCTTGCTTCTATACTTAGGCTTCTGGTTCTGTAGTACAAAATCATGAGCATTAGCATGCTAAACATCTCCTTTATGAGCTTGTTGTAGTGATTTTATCCCCATACGGGTTTTGGACCGCATCTTTCTCGCAGATTCAGGCATGAGTGTTGGATCATACCATGGTTCCTCTCTACCATGAACGCCATATCTTCTTTGTTGGGCGTTACTACTTGCCGTGAGCTTCCAGTTGTGGGTTTTGGACGCCATATGTTTTCCTTGGCACGCTATGAATTGTAAGCAACTGGTTTTCTTCTTTTGATGCCATGTTTTATAAACTATCCTGCGGGTTTCATCTCTGTACTACTGTCACGAGTTCTTTCTTGGGTATGTGCTTGCTCTTATGCTCCATACAGCAATATATTTCACTGATTCTAGGCACGATTTTCTTTGAGATTTTATGGGTTCTTGATCTGTATTATTTGATATACATTCGTTGGTGAAATTTCAATGGTTGTATGCTAGTCATCACTTATTGTTATATGCTGAATATAATGTAAATTCTGGGTATTATTCACTTTTGGGTGCCATTGTTGACTGGTATGAGTTTTTTTGCTTTTGCTAGCTATAAGCTTTAGAAACCCCACTATTTTCCTAGGCTACTATGAATAGTCATATATTGAGATAATATCAATAAATTTGCACGTGGGTTTGCATATTTCTGTGATTTCTTCTCCATTTGGTAATAAATTCAATGCTGTACATTTCCCTATTAAAACCTTTAAAATTAAAGGAATGTGAAATCTTTAAATTTTGTTTGGAGGAATAATACCTACTGCTGAATCTGCATAACAACCTTGACAAGTAGAAATATACCTCCATTAGGTGATCTTAAAGAAATAGACTAAAACCTTTTACCTTATGATTGTGGCATTCTTCTGACATATACATCAGATGTGAAGTTTTGGTCTGAATCTGTACTCTTAGACTTGTATGATTATAATGAATGTAAATCATTTAATCCTCATAGTTGGTCTTTTTGCTCAAACATGCCATTAGATATAAGTGATTCTTTGTGATTAGCTTCTCGTGAAAACTCAACTTGTTGATACTCCTTGTCTTATTTACTGTTATAGTTGAACATTAGTTGCTTACTGTTCCATTCCTCTATAAATCTGATCATCATGCAGTACCTGAATAAGATGAATATCATGAATCCTTGCATCTGTACTTTGCTCATAGCAGTTTGATATGTCCAAGGTTGCATGGGTACTCGTACCCACACCCTTGGTACTCGTACCCACGTACCCACGTACCGGGTACACGTAGCCCACGTACCGAGTACTCGGTGGAGAGCATCATAGCTAAGGACCTTGATTAAGATTCTAATTTGTTTTTTGATTTTTTATTTTTGTATTAGCTTGTTGTTTATCAAACTTAATTCAATACCAAATCAGTTTGAAACTTTGATACTCATTAACAGTAAACTTTATCACTGTTCAAGTCATAAGTTTATCATTTGCAATATGTCATTGTCATATGATTTAGGATCTTCTTGTTCGTGTTTAAAGTCTGCCTTCTTTGTTATGCATCTAAGCATTTATCATGTATTATTATTTCAAACATATAGCAAATCTGAAACTGAAAACAATACATTACATTTGCAAACTTTATCACTGTTCTTGTTTTGAAAAACCATTGTCATGACTCATAATTTCAGATTTTTTATAAGTATAAAAGTATAATCTTTAAATAAGTTTGACATACCCAATTACCTCTATCCCCTATTATGAAAAATACTTTAAACATTAAACATTCAGCAATAGCATATATATATATATATATATATGACTTATGGCTCATATTTTCAAATTTCTTGTTTTGAATGCTCAATGTCATGACTCATGACATATTTTGATTTTTATATTTTCTATAAAATATTAATTATATAGAAAAAATTAGGCATACACATGTACCCTCGTCCCCTATTTTGAAAAATATGCATACCTGTACCCGTTTCCATTCCCGTACCCATGTACCCGTGCAAACTTGGATATGTCATATATTAAGAAAGAATTGCAGCATGAAAATAAAGTTCTTTTACACCCAAATTCTGTTTTTCTGCTACTGTTATTCCTCTACCAGTCTGCTCAACAATATGTATTAATGATTTTGCTGATGTTGATACTCCTGTTTATCTGCATTTATATTTTTCTGCAGCAGATTTTCCTCTTTTTCTATTGATTTGGCACTGATAATTAGTTCTGACTGACCTTGTAACTGATTGCATTTGTACTTTCTTGATATATGCTGAGAATCGAGATATACTTGCAAAAATACTTGAAATTCCTTTAGCCTAAGACTTTCGACTTTACATGTCCTCCATGATTCGACCGGAAGGTCCCATACCTAAAACTTATGTATGCCCCCTCGACAGTCTCCTCTTGTCCTTTGCCTTTGCCGCTACATGATTCAACCAAAAGGTTCCACGCTTGTAGTGTATGCGTGTCCCTTCAATAATCTCTTCAAATCTTTGGTCTTTGCCCCTCCTTGATTTGACCAAAAAGTTTCATGATTGTAACTTATGTATGTCTTTTCAATGATCTCCTCAATGTCTTCAATCAGCTACAGTCTCCCCAATATCTTCTGTCTTTGCCCGAACAAACTCAGCCAAAAGGCTTCATGCATGTGTCTTACGCATGATCCTTCTATAGCCTCAAGTCTTCATACCTGTATCTGCACATGGAACAAACTCATTAGTAAAAACATGTTTTATCTTCTTCGGATTTTTCTTGCCTTCTTGCCTTTTAGCATAGTTATTTGAATAACCATGTTGTAGAAACAACAGAGTATAGATGATAGGAAAGTTTTTTATTGCTCAGTTCATATGAACTAACCCATTTCTTCATTCATTTTTTGTAGGTTTACTCCCAGATGGAGATGCGGGATCAGCCCTTCGGCAACAATCCTTCCATTCAGGCAATGGATGCCTTTCCTTATATCTCCTTTTCAGTACTTTTCTGTTTGTACAATGTGTTTAATTCAGATATTTATGTTAGGAGCTGAAAGCGCTAGTAATATCTGAATGCATTGTATTCAAGTACTGTGTAAACATGAACACTTTGTAAAACATTTTTTAAATACTTGAATAAAAAAAAAAAATTTTGGTACTTGTCTCCTGAAAGAGTGATCAATTCTCTTGTTTATGATTCCTGTACTTTGCTTACTGCATTCTTTTCGTTTTGTATAGTATATTCTAAGCAGCTAAACACACTTAGTCAGTAGATAAAACATATTTAGTTTAGCGTAAGCTCTAGCAATTTAAAAGGCATGTTGAATTGGTAACATTTTTGGCAACCTCTCAAGGTTGTTTGCCTGTTAAACAGTAATAGACCAATTGCTTTGTCAATCCATTGGGTATAGAGTCATATTTAGCGCTTAGAAAACTTAACCTTCTCAAAATTTAGAAAAAACTCAAACTGAAAACCTTGCTGAAATAAACACACCTTACCACACCAAACTGAAGACTGAAACTGAAAACTGAAAGGACAAATCTGTTAGTTGCCATAGAATCCCATAGCTGTTCGTTTTGATAACCAAGATGGAATTGTATCACAGCAAAGAAATAACATGGTTTATTTTTTGATCTCTTTTTTGTGACATAACAATTGTATCGTGGTTGTGAGGACTAATAGCTGCTGGCTGTTATGACACCTCGCAGATTTGGTTGAAAATCTACTGAAAGACAACTACAAAACTTGAAATGCTAAGCTTGAATGTGTACATTGCGTCATAACAGCAATGTGGTGTGTTATTTATGATTGTACTAGGATGGTATACTAGTTGTTTTGGAGTGACCATTCCTCCTATTTTTTGCAGTATTTTCATGGTGTATACAGCGTTATATCAGTGTAGTATGATGGTGGATAACACATCATATTACTATTGTGGGGCAAGATATTCATTCAAGTCAACCGTAATTCAAAACCAGAATTTGTACTTGCTATTTTTCTGAAAATATTCCAAAAGGATCTGTACCAGCAATATGCCTAAATGTTCTCCGATTTTCTTACAGTTGAGTGGCTGAAAATTACACCATGTCATCATGAACCTATTATGGACCTATGAGGTATGTATGATTCAGGGCATCGGGACTTGTTCTATGCTTTGTGTGATATGTATCTCATGTGTTGATGGCAGATTGATGATGATGTACTATAGTTTCCAGCTTTATTACTAACAACTAACATGTTGAACTTGAATCTAAATGTGTTGAGACAACACTTATTGAAATCTGAAAATAAATCACACCTCTATTCTACTGTGCCAAAGCACTTATTGCAATCTAAAAAATACCTCAAAAACACCGCTTGAGGTGAATCCCATTAACTGGGATTTTCAACTCCTCTCTTTCAAGTGTAGACAAATGGAAAGTATTGCGTTGCGTGGTTCCGGTTATGATGTACGAACCGGCCCACATGGCATCAAACTTAGTATGCTTTCCAGGCCTACTTTTCAACTCATCCCATTTCAAGACTATGTCTCCCAGCTAGAAAACCCTTAGAGATGCCTTCTTATCAAACGTCCTTTTCATTTGAGTCTGATGACTCAATTTTCCGCAACGCATCTCTTCGCTTTTCTTCTAATTTGTCTAGCTGATTCAGCCTTGCTGTCATAGGTTCTTCATCCAGCATATCAAGTTGGTACATAAAATCCAATGCTGGTAGCTCAACTAAGACTAGTAACCTGGCTTCTTTACCATAAACTAGTGTGTAGGGAGACAAGCTTGTTGATCTTTTAGGAGTAATCCTGTCAACCCACAGTGCTGATTTTAATTTCTCATGCCAAGAACGCTGATTGCCCTCTAATGTTCGCTTGATAATGCAAATTAGGTTCTTATTGGTGGACTCAGCCTGTCCATTACCCTATGGGTAATAGTTAGATGATGTATTCAAATAAATGCTTTTTTGAACAGCCCATTCTGCAATCTTATTTCTTGCAAATGCAAGGGCATTATCTGAAATAATAGAATCTAGAACTCCAAACCTGCAAACCAAATCTTCAGAAAAATTCAATACAGCACTTTCGTTTGCATCTTTGAGAGCTACAACTTTTGTCCACTTGGTAAAATAATATGTGGCCATCAATACCCACCTATGCCCTGCACTTGAAGGTGGATTAATGACACCAATAAAGTCTAGACCCCATTTCATAAATGGTTGGTCCACTTGAATAGGCTACAAAGGAAGTGCAGCCAACCTTTCTTTTCCAGCAAAAATCACGCACTTTTGACACTTTCTTACCCAAAAATGAGCATCCTTAAATACATTGGGCCAATAATAACTAGCTTTCATTACCTTGAGAGCCGTTGCTCTTGGTGAGAAATGGCCTCCAGCTAGCCCTTCATGAAACTGATGAAGGATGTGGTCAACCTGCTCTGGTCTAACGCATCTCAGCAAAACACATTGTAAATCTTTCTTGAACAAAATATCATTCAATAAACAATAAGGAATGGCTTGCAGCCTGTAATACCTTTGTTTTGCTTTGTCTAAACCTTCAGGACAGCATCCCGTCTGTAAGAAATTTACCATGTCGTCTATCCAATCATTCTGAATATTTATAACAGCAGGTTGTTCTTCATCATTCTGAACTAGAACAGCATCTAAATCTTCGTTAAACTCATTCTTTCTTGTTTCAGCAAGCTATTCACATAGCCCCTTACCTCTTACCAGCTTGGTAACCTTGATTTCAATATCGTATTCCATAGCTTTGGTAATCCAACCAGCCCTCTTAATATTCAGGTCCTTATTCAACAAGAAATCTTTGACTGAAGGATGTGCAACCATTAGCTGTATTTTATTATTTGAAAGCATGTGTCTGAATTTTTTTAGACTTCCTATGATAGCAAGGACGTGTTTCTCTACAAATAAATAATGTAATTCATAATCTTTCAGTCCTTGGCTGAAAAAAGCTAATGGTTGTTCAAAGCCTTCATCGTTCTGTTGCACTAACATGGCAGCAATGATATCATTATTCTCGTAAGCATATAGAATGAAATCCTTTGAAAAATTAGGATTTAACAATGTGGGAGTTGAATCTAATGCTTCATTTATCTGTTCAAAACTTCGCTTACCTTTTTTAGTCCAGCTGAAAACCATACCTTTTCTAAGCATAGCTGTTAATGGGATCAATAATTCAGCAATATTTGGAATAAATCTCCTCACAAAGTTGATCTTACCTAAGAAACTTTGCAATCCTTTCTTATGAGCTGGCAGCGGTAAGTCTAAGATAGCACTTACCCTTTTTAGTTCAATGGTGACACCTTCCTTGGAAACAATAAATCCTAACAGCTTGCCTTCATGAACTGAAAAAACACTCTTTCTGGGATTCAATGAAATACCGTATTCTCGACATCTCTCAAATATTATCCTTAGATGTTGAAAGTGATCTACTGCATTTTTAGAGAAAACAATAATGTCATCAAGGTAAACAATAACAACCCTATGCATCAGATTCAAAAAAGCTTTATCCATGGCTTTCTGAAACATTGCACCAGCATTTGACAAACCAAATGGCATCTTCTGATATGCCATTGTTCCCCATTTGGTGGTAAATGTTGTCTTATACCTATCCTCTTCCTTGACACGAATCTGATTATATCCTGAAAAACCATCCAGCAATGAGAATCTCTCCGTACCTGAAACAACCTGCAAGATTTGCTCCATTAAAGGTAAAGGATGCCTGTCCTTCAATGAAGCTCGGTTCAAGTCACAAAAATCAACACATAGCCTGTCCAGAATCATCATAAAAGAAGTTGAATAGTATATCTTAAGAAGAGTCTCTAAATGTAATAAGAATTTTTATGAATGTTGTTGATCTCAAGGACAAGTTTTTATTTGTCACAATTCATGATAAAAGATACCGAGAGCAAAATGCTCATAACTTTTCCAAAACACCTGGGAATCACCGGCAATGAAGCCATGTAATGGTGCAGAGGTGTGAAAAGGCAAAGTGCTCAGAATCTTTCAACACCTAGGAATCACCGGCTGTGTAGCCATGTATGGTGAAGAGCTAGAATAAATCTGCAAGAAAATAGAAGAGAAATCAAACATGAATAACCTAAATGAGATATACTTAATAGCTCATGCTCTTCCCAGTAATGAACCCTGTTGTCAACTCGAAGGGCGATAATCGGGTTGTTGAGTCCATTTGAAATCCTTGGCCAAGGTAGTTTATAGGCATGTTTGCCATCTAATGATCACTTGATGTCAGTAGCGCCAGTTATGTAAGCATGTTCGTTTCATAACTAAGCGGACATTCAAAACACCAAGATGCTCAGGTGGCTGAACTAAAGAACATCCCAAGCCCAATCTCGAGGTAGGGAGGTTCTTTCTAATTTAATAGAATGTGTAGGGATAAGTATAGTCCGTGGTTGGGAGGTTAAACCTATGTCAATGCTTCTCCTCTCACCAAAGTCGAGGCTTGCACAACCAGCTAAAGATCATTTGGTTGATGCTTGTATGTTCCATTCCCTTCTCTTCTTGATAAGCATTTACTTTTCTTGTATGAAGAAAGAATAGTTAATCATTAATCTAGTTAATTCAGTTGATCATGAATACAATTATGATTAGATAGTCGTTAATCTAGTTAATTACGTTGATCATGAATACAATTATGATTAGTTAAACTTGAATCAAGTTATTTCAGTTGATCATGAATACAGTTATGATTAGTTATTCGATAATCTAGTTATTTTAGACGATCATGAATACAATTATCTTTGGTTAACCGTTAAAATAGCTATTTCCAAATGAACAATGATAAAGTTATTACAATTAATTATTGAAAGCAGTTAATGTGATGTGAAAAGGATTCTGTTGTATATTTATGAACTTGGAAATTCTTTGTTAAAACCGTCTTTGTTTTCGCTATGAAAAACTGTTTGTTACATATGATATCAGAGCGTTGGGTTCAACACTGAACTTGGGGAACACTACCTTCGATGTAAACCTGAAATTCTTAGAATGATTGTACAAGATGCAAATATGTAAAACACCCCACAAGAAGGCTTGACATCCCATCTTTCCCTATTTAATTAAAAACATGCCTAAATTTGACTATACTTGCTGCTCCATGCCCCAAGATAACAAAACTCTAAACTAGGCATTGCAACGAATGAAGAAAGAAAGAGTCAAGTGGACTCCTGCTAGTAAAGCGGTATATAGGAACAAATTAATTAAAAACTGGAACGCTCGTCAAAGCAACTCTCTTCTGCATTTCCACAGATCTTGGATGGTGCGAGATATGTACAAATCCGAGTCAAAACTGAATGCTGAAAAGCAAGATTAGATTTTATGATGTAAACATCCTCAATAAAGGAATTTTTTGTAAATAAGGCTGCCATGAATGTAGTAGAAAAGTATTAAGTTAATTATATAAATTGGGTTAATTTATGTGTTTCATACATATGCAAAACTCTTTTTTTGTAGGTACATTTAAAAATATATATAGATTCAATAAATTAACACAAATTTTGTAAATTCTTATTAGGTTAAAACAGTAAACAAACAAAATGAACAGCAACGAGAACGTTGCAGATCATGACATGGTCCATGGAAACACTCAATCATCCACTAAATTATTACTTCAGATTTTGCAAGAAACGCAACTGAAGTTGGATAACATGGAAAAGAGAATGAATGAGATGGCATCTCAGATGGGGCATAACCATGAGGAAACACAATCATCGCCTCCTCTTAGAACAGAGACGGAAGCCTCCGAATATAACAAGAGAACCTCTTCACCCATTCAAATTGAAAAACAAAAGAAAGAAGAAACAGTGACTGCTTTGTCAGCAGATATTACGAAAATTAAACCACCCAAATTTGCCTGTTTTGAGTCCGGAGAGGATGCAAAGATTTGGCTAACTGAAATGGAACAGTATTTTGAAATTAGGAACTTTTTAGAAACCTCAAAAGCGGTTTGGGACATATACAACTTTACTGGAGAAGCTGCAACCTGGTGAGGAAACACCAAAGTTGAGCAAAACATTAAAACCACTGAGATTACTTGAGAAAAGTTTGCAACCATTTTAAGAAATTGCTGGCTGCCCCAAACCTTTTATGACCAAAAACTTCTAGACTTCCAACACTTGAAGCAAGGAGATATGATTGTGCATAAGTACTGAGAAAAATTTACCTGACATTTGAAGTATGTACCACCATATCAGCAACATAAAAATCTAAAGGTGAGGAAATTCATTATGGGTCTGAATAACAGAATAGGAGCAGTTGACATTCTCACTCCTCAAACTATGGAGGAAGCTCTAGAAAAGGTTGTTCGACAAGAATACAAAATCAAAAAGGATGACTCCATCCGGGATAATAAAAGGAAAACAAACTGGAATACGGAGGGTGCTGATTCTGGATCTCATAAAAGATAGTTTAAGGATTTCAAGTACAGCAATCCAGAATCAAAAGGAAACGGAGTCAAGGATGTTAGAAGTAATTTTAGTACAAGTAACAATAATAAGAGTAATGAAAAGAAGGGGCCACCTTCACAATGCTTCAATTGTGGAGGAGATCATTATGTTAATAAATGCCCCATCAAAACCAACACCAATCAGCTGCAACGACCACCTCTTCCACATCAACAACAAGTTTATCAACAAAGGATCCATGCAGGCCTAGACAATAGACAAGCATAACAGCAAAGAGGCCCGATTGAAACTCTAGGCAAGATCTACGGGAACCCTATCTCCATTTTAATTGATACTGGAGCTTCTAAATGTTTTATATCGCCTAGATTATTGAGTAGATTTTCAAAGAGATCTAGTTTTATGGAAAAACCATAGACAGTTGAATATGCAAACCAGTCAAGGACTAAGGTAGAGCAGTTTTTGTTTGAGGCTCAGGTTGATTTTCCAAATTTCTCAACGGAATTGAATTTGTATGTAGCAAATCTTGGGTCTTATGACATTATCATAAGCATTAATTGGCTCAGTGAACATAAGGCCAAGGTGAATTGTCTTGCCAAAACTGTAAATTGTCAGGATGATCAAGGTAGGCCTACAAGCATTATAGGGATTAAACGTGAAATTAAATCAAAATAGATATCTACCATGCAACTTAAGAAATATGGAAGAAAAGGCTATGAGATCTTTGCAGTTAGAGTTGAGGACATGAGAGAACCTAAAATCACCACATATGGAGATGACTACATTTTTGAAGATGGGGAAATCAAAGAAAAGTTAAAGGACTCTTTCGAAGAAAAATATCCCTATCTAAAGAATTATCAAGATGTCTTTCCTGAAGAACTCCCCAGTCTACCACCTTCCTGAGCCTTCAATTTTACCATAGATTTGTTACTAGGAGTAAAACCCTTTTCTCAGGCACCACATTGAATGACTACCACAAAATTAATGGAGTTGGAAATACAACTGCAGGACATGTTAGACAAGAAACTGATCCGGCCCAGTGTTTCACCATGGGGAGCCTCAATATTGTTTGTTAGGAAGGACTAAACCATGAGATTATGCATAAATTACAGAATGTTCAATAAGATTACCATCAAGAACTGGTATCCACTTCCTAGAATAGATGATGTTTTTGATCAAATGAAGGGCGCAACAATGTTTCCAAAATTTGATTTGAGGTCAAGATATCACAAGTTTTGTATTAAAGACAAAGATATTCACAAAATTGAATTCAAAACTAGGTATGGACATTACGAATTTATAGTGTTGTCATTCAGGCTAACCGATGCCCCAACAACTTTGATGAACTTAATAAATAGCATATTTCAAAATTGTCTGTATAAGTTTGTGCCGGTCATTATAGATGGTATTATAATCTATTTTAAAAACGAGGAAAAACATTAAAAACATTTGGAAAAAGTTTTGCAAAGGTTAAGGGAATATAAATTATATGGAAAATTGTCTAAATGTGCTTTCTATCAAAAGGAAATTCAGTATTTGGGGCACATTATATCAGTTCAGAGCATAGTCGTAGATCCGTCAAAAATTAAAGCATTTAAGGAATGGCCTATACCTAAAACCATGATAGAAGTTAGAAGTTTTATGGATTAGCGGCGTTTTATATAAAAAAATTTAGGAACTTCTCTAAGATAGCTTATCTGATTACATCACTTCAGAGAGAAGGAAAGAAATTTGTCGGGACATAAAAATGTCAATCAGCCTTTGAATACTTGAAGGGAAAGCTAACTACAGCACCCATGCTAAAAGTACCTGATACACTAAAGCAATTCATAGTTATAACAGATGCATTAGGAGAAGGTTTAGGAGGTGTGCTACTGCAAGATGAACAGGTAATTGCATATGAATCTAGGAAAATGAAAAATTATGAGCAAGATTACGCACCTCATGATCTGGTATTAGTAGCTATTGTACATGCTCTTCAAATGTGGAGACATTATTTGATTGGGAAACCTTTTGAACTAGGATCCGACCATCATGGCTTAAAATATATCTTCACTCAACCAAATCTAAATGCTAGACAAAGAAGATGGCTGAAATTTTTAGCACACTATGAACTCGACATAAGTTATATTAAAGGCAAGGAAAACAAAGTGGCAGATGCCCTAATTAAGAGAAAACAAATTTCTGCAATGGCTACTATAAACTTCAGATTAAAGGACCAAATTTTACAACATCTAGAACATGATGAGTTTTATGCAGAAATCAGCCTAACTCTTATCAGGGACACACAAGATTCTAAGTATTCAGAATTTAGTCAAGGGGAGGATGGATTGTTAAGATATAATAACAGGATTTACGT
Source organism: Cupressus sempervirens (assembly GCA_028749045.1). Classification (NCBI taxonomy): domain Eukaryota; kingdom Viridiplantae; phylum Streptophyta; class Pinopsida; order Cupressales; family Cupressaceae; genus Cupressus; species Cupressus sempervirens. The sequence continues at coordinate 446,936,262 of CM053791.1, forward strand.
ACCCAACAACTCTAAACTTCGAAGAATGATTCTGGAAGAACTACATTCAGCTCCATATCCAGGACACCCTGGGTTAACTAAAATGTTGTCTAATATAAAACCTTTATATTTTTGGAAATGAATGAAAACGGAGATAACAAAATTTGTGGCAGGATGTTTAGAATGCCAAAAAGTAAAGGCAAAACATCGATATCTAGCAGACCTTTTGCACCCTAACGAAGTACCACAATGGAAATGATAGATAATTTCCATGGATTTTGTGCAAAGATTACCTATGACATGAAATCGACACAATACCATTCTAGTAGTAGTTGATAGATTGACAAAAGTTGCTCATTTTATACTAGGAAATTTAACTGATGGAGCACCAGAAATTGCTCATAAATGCATTAAAGAAATTTTCAGATTGCATGGAATCCCGGAGAAAATTATTTCAGACAAGGATGCTAGGATAACTTTCAGATTTTGGCAAATGTTATTTTCAGCATTGGGTACTAAACTAAACATCAGTTCAACTTATCATCCTGAGACAGATGATCAAACAGAAAGAGTAAACTAGGTATTAGATCTTTTGAGAGTATATTATATGGATCGGCAATACCGGTGGGAAACATATTTACCATTGGTGGAATCTGCGTATGACAATTCCTATCAATCCACCATTAAAATGACTCCCTTTGAGGCTCTATATGGCCACAAATGTAGAGCTCCTGTGAGTTGGAAAGACTTGGAAGACAGAATTATTGTTGAACTTGAAACGCTTAAGGAAATGGAAGAACAGATAATCCAGATTCATCAAAGATGAAGGTAGCTAATGACAGATAGAAAAGCTATGCAGATGCAAAAAGAACACTTAGAGAATTCTCAGTGGGAGAAAAAGTACTATTAAGGGTAAAACCTCAAAAGAGTATTATCAAGTTTGGTAACAATACCAAGTTAGCCCCAAGGTATGTGGGACCCTTTGAAATATTGGAAGTTGCGAACCTAGTAGCTTACAGAATTGTTTTCCCACCAGCCCTTGCCAGAATGCATGACGTCTATAACAATTTGGTATAGCTCTGATACCATATAAGAACTTACCTAAGACAAGAATGAAATGCCAAGATCTAGAAGCTCAAGAAATAGCACAAGAGAGACGAGTTATGATCAAAGGAGAATGCATTAAATAGATAATTGGATATCAAATAATTGGATAAAACATTATAGAAGTGTAACAAACGAATTTTCCTCACCAATTTAATCACCTAATTAACTAATAATTGATTCCATTTCACATGAAAAAAACTTCCATTAACTATTATAACTAGAAAGAAGTAACTGCTTCCTATTCCACTTGCCAATTATATTCAACTATTGATATGAAATAAATAAATGAATACGTTGTTAACATTTTAATCATTCTAGTTGATAACATGTTCAGATGAAAGTAAAGTAACAACTATCTTCTTTATCAACTAATATCTTCAATCTAACTGATAACATGTATAGCTGAAAATAAAGTAACAACTATCTATTTATTCTACTATGAATCTAAAGGTCAAGGAGGAAGAGAAAACATACAGAAATAATGGAGAAATTCCTTTATCATGTTGTTCAAGCCTCGGCATTGGTGAGAGAAGAAGCATTGACATAGGCTTAACCTCCCAATCACAGACAATACTTATCCTTACACATCCTAACTTAATCGAACGGACCTCCCTACCTCGGAATCAGAGTTGGGATGTTCTTAAGTCCAGCCATCCAAGTTACCCGACGATTTGAGTGCCCCATCAGTTATTCCTAGATAACTGAAGCTTATGGACAAACAAAAAGATCTCATGATTGGCACATATGCCTATAACTACCTTGGCCAAGGACTTCAATTTGGGTTCGTAAACCTGATCTCCACCACTCAACTTGACAACATATTTCATTATCAGGACATGCATGAGCTATTATGTATTTTTATTACTTAAATGATTTCATTCTTGACACTGTAGGCTATCTTCACCTCTTCACCATTCATGGCTTCTTGTCGGTGAACCCTAGGTGCTTGAGAGATTATATCCATTCCATCTTATTTACACCTTTAATGGCGTCTTTGTCGGTGAATTCTTCGGTGTTTGAACATTATGACATCATTTACACTTCTACAAAATGTATGAAAAGAAATGTAATATTATGGAAAGGATCATTGACTCGTGGATTTTATTATAGATTTTCGTCCCCCATATAACTAAGACAGTCTCATGATTATTTTGTAGTAAGCAGGTGACATGATATCAGTTTCTTGTAAAGTTTCAGCTAAGGAAGCTATGTCTTATTACGTTCAGTCCAGTATTTTGATCTGACAACAGTATTTTGATCCGACAACAAGGATAGATGAACAAAACTGAGCATAGACTTGGTGTAACACTGAGTATAAAGAAAAAGAGACAGAGTAGGCAAGCAACGGAATGAACTTAGCATGACTCACGTGACCTGTAGCAAGGTATTTCTTCCTCTCACGGCCACAATAAATGAACTTCCACGGCTTCCTTTGCTTTGAACTTGTTGACAAATGAAGAAGAAAAATAGTGGATTCAATTCGAAATGGTAAGATATGAATTCTAATGTCGAGCTGAAACTAACTCGGCTTGCTAAGCTTCAGGCAGATGTAAGGGTAGAGGTAATGTAGTATGAATAGAAGTTGTGTCAAATACAATCCATGATATTCTATTAATTGGCCAGCCTTGGCTCTTTGGCTACCTTCGGTTATCAAGAAGGCCATTCGAATGCATCACAAATTCGAATATAAAAGAAAGAAAGAAAGAAATAAGAGGGAAAAAGAATAAGGATCTGAAAAGTTTTTATTTTTATTTTATTATTATTATGCGCTCTTTTATATGTTCATGTGTATATATTGGTCAAATGACATCATTAGATTATTAAATTATAATTTATTGTTGTCACTTCATTTTTATATACATGTGTTCGTATTTAAGGGTTTATAATAATGATTAAATAATAAATTCAAATAATAAATCTTCAAAGGTATGAATTTTATATTTTTAATTTAGATTATTTAAGTTGTGTTTTAATATTATATTGTTTTCCTAATAGCTCATGCGGTCCCAAATGCAATCTTGAGGTAAAGTATTCGTATCCTTTCCAAGGTAGTCTTAGGTCATACTTGTCGATCTTAATGACTGGACCAATCGACCATCCAATTCTGATGATCCCATTTAGCAATGCTTCCCCTCTCTTCAGTCTTCTTGCAATCACCCAAGCAAAACATTCTCGCCAAGACATTAATTCAAAAAATATATTAATCGTTAATTTCAAATCAAACAATTGTCAATCGTTTAATGACAATTATAGGTTGCTTGATTATTTTCATCAACGTCTATAATAACTAACTCATTTCACATGATCATAAACAAAATAATTCATTATCAGGTGGTACAACGTATATAATTAACTCGTTTCACATGGTCAGGAAAGAAATAAATTGATGCACCGTATATAATTAACTAACTCACTTTCACATGGTCATGAAAAGAAATAATTCGTTAAATTAATGATTATGAACAATTTTAAAACTTAGGGAAAAATTTGGGATGTAACATACCCACCCCCTTAGATTTTTCATCGCCCTTAATGAACATAATAGAAAACTTAAGTAATACTTAGTTTATACAGGAAGAAAAAAAAATATACAATTTTCAATTTTCAGAGAAAAGATAGGGATATCTTTGAAAAATGTCATGATAATCCTCCCAAGTGGAATTATCCTCAATATACTGGTCCCATTGGACCTTGCACTAAGTCACTTCCCGATTTCACAAGCGTAGCTTACGTACCTCGAGTATTCTGAGTGGTCTTACCTCTACCACCCCTAGTTCTCGCACCTGCAATAATTTCCAATCAATCACATGTTTATGGTGGGTGATATACTTTTTAAGATATGACACATGGAAGACGTCATGCATCCTAACAAGGGCTGGTGGTAAAGCAATCTTGTAAGCTACTGGGTTCACAACTTCCAGAACTTCAAAGGGTCCCACATATCTTGGGGCTAACTTAGCATTTTTGCCAACCTTGATAGTACTTTTCTGAGGTTTTACTCTTAGTAATACTTTGTCCCCTACTGAGAATTCTCTAGTATTCTTTTGCCATCAGCATAACTTTTATGTCTGTCATTAGCTTCCTTTAATCTTTGAGGAATCTGGATTACTTGCTCTTCCATCTCTTGAAGCATTTCAGGTCCAACAATGATTCTATCTTCCAACCGATTCCAGCTCACTAGAGTTTTGCATCTACGACCATACAAGGCTTCAAAGGGAGCCATTCTAATGGTGGACTGATAGGAGTTGTTATATGCAAATTCTACCAAGGGTAAGTATATTTCCCATTAGTACTATTGATCCATACAATATACTCTTAGGAGATATTCTAATACTTGATTTACCATTATGTTTGACCATCTATCTCTAGATGAAACGTTGAGCTAATGTTTAGCTTAGTACCCAAGGCTGTAAATAATGTTTGCTAGAATCTGGAAGTTATCCTAGCATCCCTATCTAAAATAATTTTCTCCAAAATTCCACGCAACTTGAAAATCTCTTTCATGAACTTATGGGCAATCTCGGGAGCTCCATCAGTTAAATTTCTTGGTATGAAATGAGCAACCTTTGTCAATATGTCAACCATGACCAAGATAGTGTTGTGTCGATTTCATGTCATGTGTAATCCCTATACGAAATCCATGGATATTACCTACCATTTCCATTCGGGTACCTCATTAGGGTGTAACAAACCTACTAGATATCAATGTTCTTCTTTTACTCTCTGGCATTCCAAGCAACTAGCGACAAACTCGGTTATCTCCCTTTTCATCCCTTTTCAAAAATATAGAGGTTTTATATCAAATAACATTTTTGTTAGTCTCGGATGTCCTGAATATGGGGCCAAATGAAATTCACCTAAAATGAGTCTTTCGTGTTCAAAGTCGTTGGGTACATAAATCCTACGATGATATCTTAATAATCCATCCTCTTCTGAGCTCAATTCTAAGTACTTGGGATCTTGTGGATCCCTAATAAGGGATAGACAGATTTCTACATAAAATTTATCATGCTCCAAGTGTCGTAAAATCTGATCTCTTAATCTGAAGTTTACAGAAGTTATTGCCAAGATGTATCTTCTCTGGCTTAAGACATCTGCCACCTTGTTTTCCTTGCCTTTAATGTAACTTATATCGAACTCATAATCTACTAAGAACTCCAACCACCTCCTCTATCTGGCATTGAGATTCAGTTGGGTGAAAATATACTTCAAACCATGATGGTCGGTTTTAAGTTCAAAAGGTTTTCTGATAAGGTAATGTCTCCACATTTGTAAGGCATGCACAATAGCTGCTAACTCTAGATCATGGGGTGCATAGTTCTATTCATAGTTTTTCAGTTTCCTAGATTCATAAGCAATGACCTGTTCATCCTGCATTAACACTCCTAATCCTTCTTCGGATGCATCAATTATTACCACGAACTACTTTTGTGGGTCAGGTACTCTTAGAATAGGTGTTGTAGTCAATTATTTTTTTCAAAAACTCAAATGCTATTTGACACTTTTCTGACCAGACAAATTTCTTTCCCTTTCTCTAGAGTGAGGTGATCGGGTAGGCTATCCTTGAGAAAACTCTATCAAACTTACAATAGAATCTTGCTAAGCCCATAAAACTCCTAACTTCAGATACATTCCTAAGTATGGGCCATTCCTTAATTGCTTTTATCTTTGACGGATCCACTGCTATACCCTGAGTTGATATAATGTTCCCTAGATACTAAATTTCCTTTTGGTATAAGGCGCACTTAGATAATTTCTCATATAGTTTGTGTTCTCTTAGTCTTTGCAGAACTATTTCTAAATGCCCTTGATGTTCTTCCTCATTCTTAGAATATATTAAGATGTCATCTATAAAGACCATCACAAACTCATCCAGACAATCTTGAACTATGTTCTTCATTAAATTCATGAAAGTTGTTGGGGCATTGGTTAACCTGAATGGCAAGACTATAAACTCATAATGTCCATACCTAGTTTTGAATGCAGTTTTATGTATATCCTCATCCTTTATTCAAAGCTGATGGTATCCTGACCTCAAGTCAATTTTTGAAAATACTGTCGCACCCTTCATTTGATCAAAAAGATCATCTATCCTCAGCAATGGGTATCGGTTTTTGACAGTGACTTTATTAAGTAGCCTGTAATCTATGCATAATCTCATGGTTCCATCCTTTTTTCCTCACAAACAGCACTAGGGCTCCCCATGGTGAGACACTAGGCCGGATGAACTTCTTATCTAACATATCCTAAAGTTGGATCTATAGTTCCATTAATTCTGTAGTTGTCATCCTATAGTGCCCGAGATACAAGTTCTGCTCCTAGTATCAAGTCTATGGTGAAATCAAATGCTCGGGAAGTGGGTAGTCTAGGAAGTTCTTCAGAAAACACATCTTGATAATTCTTCAAATAAGGGTATTTTTCCTCAAAGGACTCTTTTAACTTTTCTCAAATTTCCCCATTTTCACAAATGTAGTCATCTCCATAACTGGTGGTTTTAGGTTCCCTTGTGTCTTCAATCCTAATTGCAAAAATCTAACAACCCTTCCTTCCATATCTTTTAAGTTGCATTGCAAAAATTTGTTTTGATCTAATTTCATGCTTAATCCCTGAAATGCTTGTGGGTCTACCGCGATCATCCACACAACTTACCGTTTTAGCAAGACAGTCTACTTTGGCCTTATTTTCACCGAGCCAATTGATTCATATGATAATGTCGTATGACCCAAGAGGTGCCACATATAAATTCAGTTCCGTTGAAAAATTCAAGAAGTCAACCTGAGCTTCGAACAGGCACTGCTCTACCTTGGCTCTTGACTGGTTCACATATTCGACTGTCCATGGTTGTGCCATAAAACTAGATCTTTTCAGAAACCTACTTAATAGTCTAGGTGATATAAAACATTCAGATGGTCCAATATCAATTAAAATGGACACAAGGTTTCCGTAGATCTTACCCAGAGTTTCAATGGGGCCTATCTGTTGTTTTCCCTGTCTATTATCTAGGGTTGTGCGGATCCTCTGTTGAAAGACTTGCTGCCGCTATGGTAAAGGTGGTCGCTGTGGTTGGCTGACGTTGGGTTTACTAGGGCACCAGTTTGCATAGTGATCCCCTCCGCAGTTAAAACATCCTCCTAGTGGTCCCTTCTTTTCATTATTTTTATTGCTTTTACTCGTAATATAATTGTTTTTAACATCCTTAACTCCATCACCCTTTAACTCTGATTTGTTATATTTGTAGTCCTTATATTGCTTTTTCTAGGGCCCAAAATTAGTACCCTCTGAATTTCAAGTTGCCTTTCTCTTGTCATCTCGGATGGAGTCATCCTTCCCGATCTTGTGTTTTTGCCAAACAACCTTCTCTAGGGATTCTTCCATGGTTCGGGGAGCGAGAACATCAATAGCTCCTCCTATCCTATTGTTCAAACCCAAGATGAATTTCCTCACCTTCAAATTGGTATCCTGCTGATATGGTGGAACATATTTCAGCAATTGAGTGAACTTCTCCTAGTACTTATGTACTGACATGTCTCCTTGTTTTAGGTTTTGGAAGTCTAAAACCTTCTAATCATAAAAGGTTTGCGATAGCCAATGGTTTTGAAATATGTTCACAAATTTTTTCCAGGTGATCTCAATGGTTCTAATGTTTTGTTCAACCTTGGTGTTTCCCCACCAAGTTGTAGCTTCTCCGTTAAAATGATATATTCCCCAAACTGCTTTTGAGGTTTCAAAGAAATTCCTGATCTCAAAATATTGTTCCATCTCAATTGACAAAGCTTCTGCTTCCTCCCCGGACTCAAAACCGGAAAACTTAGGTGGTTTTATTTTCTTAATGTCTACTGATAAATCAGCCACTATCTCTTCCTTCTTTTGTTTCTCTGATTGTTTGGGAGTGGAAGTTTTTTTATGTTCAGAGACTTCTATCTCCGCTCTAGGAGGTGGTGAGGTTTAAGTTTCCTCACGGTTTTGCCCTATCTGGGCTGCCATTTCACTCATTCTTTTTTCCATGTTTTCTAACTTTAGTTGTGCTTCTTGCAAGATCTGAAGTAGCAAATCATTTGACGATTGGGTGTTCTCACAGATTATGTCTTGATTTACAATGTTCTCGTTGTTGTTCATTGTTATGTTATGGTTCCCACCCCTTATTTTACAGTTGTGTCAATTATGTGGAAAATGAAGAAAAAAAAATTTTACAAAACAAAAAAAAAATGTCTTACAAACACATGATTTTCAAATAACTTAATTTAACTTATTATTTTGTTGCTTCACTTAGAGCAACCTTATTCATAAAATTTCCTCTATTGAGGATGTTTACATCAACATATCATTCAATCTTGCTTTGCAGCACTTAATTTTGATTCAGATTGGTACATATCCCGCACCATCCAAGATCTATGAAATTGTAAAAGAGGATTGCTCTGTCGAGCATTCCAGCTTTGAATCAGCTTGTTTCTATATGTTGCTTTGCTAGCAAAAGTCCACTTGACTCTTTCTTTCTTCATCCGTTGAATTGCTTGATTCAGAGTTTCGTTGTCTTTGGGTATAAAACAACAGGTGGTCATATTTAGTCATGTTTCTAATGAGATAGGGAAAGATGGGGTGTCGAGTCTTCTTGCGGGGTGTTTTACGTACTTGCATCCTATATAGCTATTCCAAAATCTTTCAGATTTCAAGAAGGTAGGGTGCCCTAGGTTCAATGTCGAACCCAGCTCTCTGATACCATATGTGACATATGAATTTTTCTCACCAATTTAAACACCTAATTAACTAATAACTAATTCCATTCCACATGAAAAAGACTTTCATTAACTATTATAACTAGAAAGAAGTAACTGCTTCCTATTCCATTTGCCAATTATATTCAACTGTTGATATGAAATAAATAAATGAATACATTGTTAACATTTTAATCATTCTAGCTGATAACATGTTCAGCTGAAAGTAAAGTAACAACTATCTTCTTTATCAACTAATATCTTCAATCTAACTGATAACATGTATAGCTGAAAATAAAGTAACAACTGTCTATTTATTCTACAATGAATCTAAAGGTTAAGGTGCAAGAGAAAACATATCGAAATAATGGAGAAATCCCTTTGTCATGTTGTTCAAGCCTCGGCATTGGTGAGAGGAGAAGCACTGACATAGGCTTAACCTCCCAACCGCGGACCATACTTATCCCCACACATCCTATCTTAATAGAACGACCCTCCCTACCTCGAGATTGGGCTTGGGATGTTCTTAAGTCAATCCATTCGAGCTACTCGGTGGTTTGAGTGCCCCATCAGTTATTCCTAAATAACTGAAGCTTATGGACAAACAAAAAGATCTCATGATTGGCACATATGCCTATAACTACCTTGGCCAAGCAATTCAATTGGTGTTTGTAAACCCGATCTCCACCACTCGACTTAACAACATATTTCATTATCAGGACATGCATGAGCTATTATGTATTTTTATTACTTAGTTAACTAATATCATTCTTGACTCTGCAGGTTATCTTCACCTCTTCACCATTCATGGCTTCTTGTTGGTGAATCCTAGGTGCTTGAGAGATTATATCCATTCCATCTTATTTACACCTCTTCACCTTTAATGGTGTCTCTGTTGGTGAATTCCTTAGTGTTTGAACACTATGACATTATTTACACTTCTACAAAATGTATGAAAAGAAATGTAATATTACGGACAGGATCATTGACTCATGGATTTTATTATAGCTTTTTGTTCCCCCTATAACTAAGACAATCTCGTGATTATTGGTAGTAAGCAAGTGACATGATATCGGTTTCTTGTAAAGTTTCGACTAAGGAAGCTATGTCTTATTGCATTCAATCCAATATTATGATCCGACAACAGTATTAACACCAACAAGGATAGATGAGCAAAACCGAGCACAGGCTTGGTAAAACATTGAGTATAGAAGAAAATGAGACAGAGCAAGAAAGCAACGAAATGAACTTAGCATGACTCATGTGACCCGTAGCAAGGTATTTCTTCCTCCCATGGCCAGATTAAATGAACTTCCACAACTTCCTTTGCTCTGAACTTGTTGACGGATGAAGAAGAAAAATAATGGATTCAATTTGAAATTATAAGATATGAATTCCGATGTCGAGCTGAGACTAACTCAGCTTGCTAAGCTTCAGGCAGATGTAAGGTTTGAGGTAATGCAGTATGAAGAGAAGTTGTGTCAAATACGATCCATGATATTCTATTAATTGGTCGACCTTGGCTCTTCGGCTACCTTTGATTATCAAGAAGGCCATTCAAATGCATCACAAATTTGAATATAAAAGAAAGAAATAAGAGGGAAAAAGAATAAGGAGTTGAAAAGTTTTAATTTTTTTATTTTTTATTATGCGCTCTTTTATATGTTCATGTGTATATATTGGTGAAATGACATCATTAGAGTATTAAATTATAATTTATTGTTGTCACTTCATTTTTATATACATGTGTTCGTATTTAAGGGTTTATAATAATGATTAAATAATAAATTCCAATAATAAATCTTCAAAGGTATGAATTTTATATTTTTAATTTAGATTATTTAAATTTTTTTTTTTAAATATTATATTGTTTTCCTAATAGCTCATGTGGTCCCATAATGCAATCTTGTGGTCAAGTCTTCGTATCCTTTCCAAGGTAGTCTTAGGTCATACTTGTCGATCCTAATGACTGGATCAATCAACCATCCCATTCCGATGATCCTGTTTAGCAATGCTTCCCCTCTCTTCAGTCTTCTTCCTGCAATCACCCAAGCAAAACATTCTCGCCAAGAAATTAATTCAAAAAATATAGCGATCGTTAATTTCAAATCAAACAATTGTCAATCTAATGACAGTTATAGGTTGCTTGATTATTTTCATCGTCTATAATAACTAACTCACTTCACATAATCATGAACGAAATAATTCGTTATCAGTTGGTACAACGTATATAATTAACTAACTCGTTTCACATGGTCAGGGAACAAATAAATTGATACAACGTATCTAATTAACTAACTTGCTTTCACATGGTCATGAAAAGAAATAATTCGTTAAACCAATGGTTATGAACAATTTTAAAACTTAGGGCAAAATTTGGGATGTAACAAGAAGTGCCTTCTATATAAAGGCAATCAAGATGACTAGGAGTCATGCAAAGATATAAGCATACCAACTAAGCACATGTCCACCAGGAGTGGATTATCCTCCATTGTGCATGAATGTACGTGCACCAATGAGAGGATAAGAATGTAAAGGTGTATCTCATAAAGAGATGTAGTAGACAATATGTGCTCAATTGGAGTGCAAACTACTGTGTTCTCTACATGACAACACATATGAATATGCAAACTGCTAAGTGTCTATATGACAATTAATATGAAAATGCATTAACCTAATTAAACTTAAGTGTAAATAGTAAATACTTATACACCAACAAACCACCTTAAGTGCAACTTAGGGAAATATACTTAAGCTCACAAAACCTAGATAATAATGCAAGACAGGTCTCGACTACTAGGCCATGTTAGGTACCCATGTACAAAATGCAAGTGCAAAACATATACAATGCAATCTCTCATAAAACAGAGAAAAAGGGAAAACCAAATGGGAAAAACCCTCCTTCAAAAAGAGAGATAAGTACAATAAAAGAAAATGAGAGAGAAGAAGACCTCATGTGAGAAAAAGATCCCCTCCATAAGAGAGAAGAAGAGGAAGATAGACCAAGTAACCTCCCCTCAATGTAGAATTACACTTGTGGTAGATGTACAAAGCTCAATGTAGAAACTCCTCCATTAGTGTAGAACAACATTCCTCCCCTTAGGAAGAAACATAACCAAAGGTGTATCAATGAAGCCTCTCCCATCTATAGGAAGAAACCTCAAAATGTATGAAATCTTTGGAACCTGCTCAAGTACCTCCGTGTCAATATTGAAAGCTGCCTCCTCCAAATCATGCGTACTATGCCACTCTGTTGAAAAAGACAAATCAGACTCAACTAAGGATGAATGTAAAACATGTATCAAAGACCCAAGTGTCTCCTCTAAAAAGAAAGTGACCTCCTCCAACTGTTGTATCAAATTGGTATAGCTCTAGTACCATGTAAGAATTTGGTATAGCTCTGATACCATGTAAGAATTTGGTATAGCACTGATACCATGTAAGAATGAAATGCCAAGATCTAGAAGCTCAGGAGATAACACAAGAGAGACAAGATATCAAATCAGAATGGATTGATTAGATAATTAAATATCAAATAATTGGATAAATATATTATAGAAGTGCCTTCTATATAAAGGCAATCAAGATGACTAGGAGTCATGCAAAGAGATAAGCATATCCACTAAGCATTGTTCCACCAAGAGTGGATTATCCTCTATTGTGTATGAATGTATATGCATCAATAAGAGGATAAGAATGTAAAGGTGCATCTCATAAAGAGATGTAGTAGGCAACATGTGCTCAATTGGAGTGCAAACTACTGTGTTGTCTACATGACAACACATATGAATATGCAAACTCCTAAGTGTCTACATGACAACTAATATGAAAATGCATTAACCTAAGTAAACTTAAGTAAGGTGTAAATATTAAATACTTATTTACACGAACAACATCTTCCATGTGTCATACCTTAAGAAATACATTACCCATCATGATCATATAATTGATTGTGAACTATTACAGGTGCGAGTACAAGGGGTGGTAGAAATAGAACCACTCAAAATACTCGAGGTGCATAAGCTACGCTTACAAAATTGGGAGCTGACACAATAAAAGCTCTAGTGGGATCAGTACGTAGAGGATAATGCCACTTTGTGAGGATTATCACGAAATTCTCCAAAAATACCCTCATCTTTTCTCTGGGGCTGGAATCTCAACATTTCCTTTCTTTTCTTAAATCTAACTGATTAAGTATTGTTTAAGGTTTTTGTTGCAATATTCATCGAGGACGATGAAAAATTTAAGGGGTAGGGTATGTAAAATTTTGACCTAATTTTAAACTTGTTCATAACTGTTGGATTTGACAGATTATTCTTTCATGATCATGTGAAATAGGTAGTTATTTATTTACGTTGAATTAACAATTAATGAAGATGGTAGTTAACCATTAACTGTTATTAGATGATTAGAAATTGCTTGATTTCAAATTATTATTAATAATTTAAGATCTTTTAAAATGCTTATATGAAATTATTATAGAATTGTTATTTATGGCGAAAGTGTTTTCATGGGTGATTGCAGGAGAAGAGAAGAGGAGGGAAGCATTGCTTAACGGAATCATCGGAATAAGATGCTCGCTTAGTGTAGTCATTAGGATCGGCAGGTATGACCGTAAACTTCTTTGGAAAGGACGCAACCACTTGAACACAGGGTACATTTGTGGGACCCGCATGAGCTATTAAGAAAATAATCTAAGAAAACATAAAATAATCTAATTTAAAATATAAAATATACCTCAAGGGATTTTAATTCATCTTTCATCATATTATTATAATAAATATTTATATACATACATATAAATATAAAAATGAAATGGCACCATTATATTATAATAACTTAATATAATGATGTCACCCCATTGATATATTGACATGAACGTATGTAACTATATATTATAATAATAGTTGAAATTATAATCTTTCCAACTCTTTCTTCCAACATTTTATTTTTTTCTTCCCTCTCTTTTTCAATCGATTTAAACACTTGAAAATTCGAATTAACATATACTCTTTAACCGATGGAAGCCAAGAAGGCGCGTCTCTTTCATTTAAACTGAAGCCAAGTTTGGTTGGACGTCCTTTATATTAACCCAACTACCTTGTTGTGATATGACCATTCAATAATAACCTCTGCAATAATCTCGATTCCTTTCTGCTAGTTGTTTTCCGGAATATCCCTTGTCTCCATAACACCCAACACATTTAACACTGTTTGCTTCTACAAAATTACAGATGCAGTCAATTTATAAGCTTATCCAAGATTCCATTTCCTTGCTGTGCAAGTACCTGACCAAGAAGCAGAGATTTATGCATTGAAAGAGAAATCTTAGGCAACTAGGGGAAAGTGATCCTATTTGCAAGTTCTACCAATAAAACTAAGTTCTTAACAAGTTATGAGTCACCATTTCACTATTTTTAAATGCAATTTCTACAATAGTCAGCTAGGCATAGAAACTTCTTTTCATTATCTCTGATCACATTGATTAATTTGATGAATAATCCCTATCTTTTGTGATGAACTTTCTTCTTACTTTCATTGTATCCAATATCATCATAAAAGAAGTTGAATAGTATCTCTTAAGAAGAGTCTCTAAATGTAATAAGGCTTTGTATGAATGTTGCTAATCTCAAGAACAAGTTTTTATTTGTCACAATTCATGATAAAAGATAACGAGAGCAAAATGCTCATAACTTTCACAAAACACCTGGGAATCACCGGCAATGAAGCCATGTAATAGTGAAGAGGTGCGATAGGACAGAGTGCTCATAATCTTTCAATACACCTGGGAATCACATGCTGTGTAGTCATGTATGGTGAAGAGGTGGAATAAATCTGCAAGAAAACAGAAGAGAAATCAGTCATGAATAAACTAAATGAAAAATATTTAATAGCTGATGCTCACCCCTGCAATGAAACCTATTGTCAAGTTGAGCAGTGGTGATCAGGTCGTTGAGCCCATAAGAAATCCTTGGCCACGGTAGTTTATAGGCATGTTCTCCATCTGTTAGTGAACAAATTTTCCTCCGAAAAAATAAATACAAATTAACTCTAAATGCCCAGATAGGAAGATGTAATCAGCACTAACAGTTGGATAGGTTATCATTGGATTGATAACCTTCCTCTGAATTTTATCAGGTACAGCGCCCCATACATGATTTATGATGAATTTAAATATGGATTTTTTTAACCAGAAAGCACAAAAGGTTTTACAAACATCTACTCGTAAACACGAAATAGATGCGGAAACTAAGTGACTTAAGAGAAAAGAACAACAAATAACACAAAGTCTATTTGCCTAGATGCTGCATTACATAACAAATGAAAATAAAGAATATATCTTCCATCCTTTTGAGAAAATGAAGAATCAAAGCTTTTAAAGATATCTTGAAATGATCGCATAATCAAAAAACAATGACATTAGAATGAATTTTAGAGAAAATGGAAAACAATACAAAGATCGTGATCAGTGGAAAGAAACTACCCCAAAATCAAAGTTTTGATGCAATTATCCTCCAGTCTCCCTTCTCTAAAGTATAAAAAACAACAAAGCTCCTCTGACACATTTACAGTAAAAGTCACTATCTAAAGAACACTAAAACTCTTCCCTTGCATTACGTAAAACAAATCAAAATTTATTCCTTTCTCTAACACACAGTTCAAAAAACACAAGCTCTGCCCTCTCTTCCTTGGAAGAACTGGAATAAATCTGGAAAAACTCTTTCCCCTCCTGCTGTAGCACACAGTTTGCAGTCTCGGGAAGAAAAAGTGGAACCACCAGTCGTTTGAAAATACCTTCATAAATAGCCAGTTGATGTGTATTTTCAGTTTGCATAACTAATTCTTGGAATCACGTAACTCTTATTTGACTACCCCCTTTGCTCTTCTTATGTTCTCTCATTGATATTTTGATAACCTTATAAAACATTGATGTAAACGTTTTATAAGAATAATTTGACACATTAAATGAGAGTTGGACAAGTGGCACATTACTACATTATTCCAATATAAAAATATTCTTGATGTTGGGCGGATTTAAAATAACTTTGAGAGCAAAAATAAGTCTCAGTACAGGATGCATAACTAATTATCCCACCGTTAGATCTTGCTGAATTTTGGATATGTTGTCAGAATCCTAGTTTTCCACATTCTCACCGAAGCGATTTTGAAAATAATGTCTAAGTCAAAAGTTACAGGTCACTGTTTGAGGGTCTATATGACTGTCAGAAAATCCAATTTGTTGAAGTAAAATTCCCAGCCATTGATCATTAGAGCTTAAGAACCTTGCTGAACATTTGATTTGCAATCAATGAGAGGTGAGTATTCTGATATGGAACGAGACAAGTGAAATGGAAGACCCATGCTCATCACATCACTCTCCTACCTATGCATACGGGCCTTTTATCAAACATACTCTGTCTAATATGCACGGGTTATGGAAAATGAAAACATTTGGTGTGTGTTCGATTTCGCATCCTTCAGATGCCCGATGCCTTTTTATTGTGTTTCTTGACTCAATGTCCACATTCTTATATATGAAGCTTGCATGCCAAATCGGGGTGATCATGTAGAGTGTCAATTGGAAGATTATCATTCCTTTGCCTTTTCAAATAGACCTGTGTCATGATTATCTTGATATTTCTTTTGTTAATGCTTTGAGACTTCAGTTTTATGCTTTATGCATTGATGACTCATAAAGGTTTGCAAAGTATCTCTACATGCCTACTGAGTTTGAGAAATCTCCTAGATACTTGAAGTGTATTCCATCAAGAATATCACACACCTCCTTTGTAGATTCCCTATTAAAATTTCAAGTTGGGAACCCTTCAAATCTGAACAATTCAAGTATGGTGTCTCTAAAAGTGGAATTTATTAGAATGATTGGTTCCAAGACCATATTATCAAACCACTAAACATGAACTCAGCAAATTGTACTTTAGAATCTAAACTGGTGAACTTATACCTCAAAATTTGCATTTGGACCATAGATTTGAACATCACTTGTACCGATCTTGCAAGATGGACCATTTGAACCACTAAACCACTTCGAACTACAATGGTTCAAAGAGGTTCGAAAGCATAAATTAAAAATTTTAAATACTGTGTCCATATTGGGTACCAACAAGGGCTCTAACTATGGGACTTATTTTGATACAGAATATAAAACTCTAGCAATCTCTGGCAAAAGACAAGTGCCTTATTCATTGGGCAAATAGAATCCCCAAGAATAGAAAACCGGGAGCTACTTGTAGAGAGGGTGGACGGGAGCAGGGCAAAACTAACTAACCAAAAACACCTAAACTAAACACAAAGCAGCAGTGAGCTAAAACAAGAAAAGCTAAACTATGCACCACAAAGACTTATTTACAAAATATATACATAGGTAGGAAGCAAAACCTACCACAAAACCAGTAGTAAGAAAGGAATCATGTGAATCCATTTACCGACTGGGAGAAGTAGGAACCTTTCCGCATCAGCAAATCATGTCTTAATAGAGCAGCTCCATACCATTGCTTAATGGCGACTTCGTCAATGCTGAAACTCAAATTTAAAGCACACATGCATATGCTGATCCAACACTATTTTCCGAACAGCCATAACTCATTATAACACTTTTCTTCATTCGAGAATTGATCTTTCACATCCATAGGATCAGACTCCGTTTCAAGTTGAAAAAAAAAACGCAGCAACTTCACCAAGAGATGATGCACAATACCCGAAAATGTTGTCATCAAGATTCAATTCTTGCACATGGTCCTTAATGTCATGGTCAACTTGCAGCCATAGAGATGCCTCATCCAACATGGGATCAACCATTGAGTATCTATTTTCTTCATCTCTTTCAAGAACCAAACTTTCATCAAACATGCCATACATTCCATCTTTTTCCTTTTCCAAAGTGTCATCACATGTTTCAGCATTACTCCCATAATCCAAATCAACCAAGCCACGCATAGAAGAATGGAAAGAAAAATTATCAATGAATGCTTCATTCTCAATGTGATTTAAATGAATACCTGAGTCATCATTAAAGAAATGCTCTGGCTTGAGTGATGATAGGAATGTGTCTATAATTTCTTCTTCCTCATTGAGAAAAACATCCTTCAACATACCAGCCGAGTTATCACTAGGTTGGAAGTCAGCTTCATACCTCGTTTCCTCAAGAAGAAAATCAGCACGAGGAGTTTCATCCAAAAGCATCTTTACCTCGTCTCTATGAAGAATTAGACTATCATCAAATGGGCCAACTTGAGAGAGGTCTTCCGGCTGAAGAGACAATAAGAACTCGCTTATGATTTCTTTTTCTTGATCAAGGAATGTGCCTCTCCATGTTTCAGCTGAGCTATCTGCAGGCTGAGTGATAACTTCAACAGCTCTTTCTTCAATCTGATTTTTAGCATGAGAAGAAAACTTTTCTACACATACTTTCACCTTGTCATCAAGATAGAGTCTATCCTTAAACATATCAGGCCTCGCTGTGGGCTGACAACAAATGTTTAAACATGATGATTCATCTTTATTTTCCACGTGTGGAAAGTTCACTTTCAAGCTGCACGTCATTCTGAATTTTTTTACAAACAAAACTCTTCAAGGAAGGATGACTATTATCTCTCATCCATTACGTCAAAGGTGAAATATTGAAATTCCGTCATCATGTTATCAAGTTTTTCACAAGGAACTTCTGAAATGAGATGGTTGTCATCACTTCAAAATCTGAAACTTTCAAAGCATGGAGAGAAAAAGGATTCAGGAGCACCATCTTTAAAATCAGCATTACTAATAAGATTTGCTGCTACATTATTTCCAAAGTGAAAATATTTCAAAATAAGATCTTTTTCAGCATTCATATAGAAAGAATCACTATTCTCATAATCATTCGTGACTTTTAAAGATTCATTTTCTGCTGAGACACTTCCAGAAAGCATTCCAATGGAATCTTTAAGCAACAGATGATCATCATGATCCTCAACTGTAAAACTTTCTATATGAGATGAAGAAGAAACTTGAGGCAAGATTTCATCATTATTGCTTACCCTTACTCCGATGTTGTCATAGGTATTCTCATCTTGTAAAACTGGATCAACATGAGATTGTAGTAAATCCATCTAGACTTGTTGGGTATCAAAAGATGAACTATCCTCATGGCATGAAATCACAAGCAAAGATTTTATACAAGTCTCCATAGTCATAGAAGCCAATTGAAAAGAGACATCATTCTCTCTCTGAATACACTCAAAATTTTCATCAAGTGAAAATAATGATGGGCAATCTAAAGTCTTTACCTTAACTCAAGGATTAACTAGAGGTGATGTGGCGACGGGAATCATGTGCAGGTGAAAGGTGTCTAGATATTCATCATCTTGTCAGCTTCCAGTTCCTTCTTCTTCAAGATCTTTCTCCTGCTTGTATTCCACTTCAGTCGTCTCTTCTTTTTCACATGCATATCCTTTTTTTTTTAAGATCTTGCACTTGGGATCTTTTCTTTAGGAGGATGGCACCATAAAAAGATTTCAGCCAGCCTACTTGTGTTGCAACTTCTTCGATAACCTCTCTGATAGGACTGCCTTTGAATGATGGGATAAAGATAAAGATTTCAGAGGTATCTTCATCTCTTGCTGGAACCCAATCTTTTAAAAATTCTTTATATATAATGAAGGCTACTGGGTATCCTTCCTCAATAGAGCTGCCAACCTCCATTCTTGGGGAGGTACCTCAAATTCTGAAAATGAAAACATTGGACTCTTTAACCGAAAATTCTGAAAGTCGATAATAGAGTTGCCAATCTCTACTTGCAGAGATGACAAATTTGACTGAGGAAAGAAAAGCATTGATCTATCATTTCCGATTCCCCAGTAGAGTCGCCAAAAACCTGTTAGTGAGCAGATTGTCCTCCGAAGAAATAAATACAAATTAACTCTAAATGCCCAGATAGGAGGACGTAATCAGCACTAACAGTTGGATAGGTTATCATTGGATTGATAACCTTCCTCTAAATTTTATCGAGTATAGCTCCCCGTACATGATTTACAATGAATTTAAATATAGATGCTTTTAACCAGAAAGCACAAAAGGTTTTACAAAAATCTACTCATAAACATGAAATAGATGCAAAAACTAGGTGACTGAAAAGAAAAGAACAACAAATAACACAAAGTCTATTTGCCTAGATGTTGCATTACATAACAAACGAAAATAAATAATATATCTTCCATCCTTTTGAGAAAATGAAGAATCGGAGCTTTTAAAGATATCTTGAAATGATAGCATAATCGGAGAAAACTAAAAACAATGCAAAGATCATGATCAGTCGAAAGAAACTGCCCCAAAATCAAAGTTTTGATACAATTATCCTCCAGTCTCCCTTCTCTAAAGTATAAAAGACAACAAAGATCCTCTGACACATTTACAGTCAAAGTCACTATCTAAAGAAAACTGTAACTCTTCCCTTGCATTACGTAAAAAAAATCAAAATTTATCACTTTCTCTAACACACAATTCAAAAAACAAGCTCTGCCCTCTCTTCCTCACAAGAACTGGAATAAATCTGGAAAAACTCTTTCCCCTCTTGCTATAGCACACAGTCTGTAGTCTCGGGAAGAAAAAGTGGAACCAACAGTCGTTTGAAAATACCTTCATAAATAGCGAGTTGATGTGTATTTTCAGTTTGCATAACTGATTCTTGGAATCACGTAACTTTTATTTGACTACCCCCTTTGTTCTTCTTATGTTCTCTCATTTATATTTTCATAACCTTATAAAAATTTGATGTAAATGTTTTATAAGAATAATTTGACATATTAAATGAGACTTTGACAAGTGGCACATTACTACATTATTCCAATATAAAAATATTCTTGATGCTGGGCAGATTTAAAATAACTCTGACAGCAAAAATAGGTCTCGGTACAGAATGCATAACTAATTATCCCATTGTTGGATCTTGCTGATTTTGGATATGTTGTTAGAATCCTAGTTTTTCACATTCTCACCGAAGCAATTTTGAAAATAATGTCTAAGTCAAAAGTTACAAATCACTATTTGAGGGTCTATATGACTGTTCGAAAATCCAATTTGCTGAAGTAAAATTCCCAGCCATGGATCATTAGAGCTTAAGAACCTTGCTAAACATTTGATTTGCAATCAATGAGAGGTGAATATTCTGATATGGAACGAGACAATTGAAATGGAATACCCATGCTCATCACATCACTCTTCTACCTATGTATGCGGGCCTTTTATCAAACATACTCTGTCTAATATGCACAGGTTATGGCAAATCAAAACATTTCGCATCCTTCAGATGCCCGATGCCTTTTCATTGTGTTTCCTAACTCAATGTCCACATTCTTATATATGAAGCTTGCATGCCAAGTCAGGGTGATCATGTAGAGTGCCGATTGGAAGATTATCATTCCTTTGCCTTTTCAAATAGACCTGTGTCATGATTATCTTGATATTTCTTTTGTTAATGCTTTGAGACTTCAGTTTTATGCCTTATGCATTAATGACTCATGACGGTTTGCAAAGTATCTCTACATGCCTATTGAGTTTGAGAACTCTCCCAGATACTTGAAGTGTATTCTATCAAGAATATCACACACCTCCTTTGCAGATTCCCTGTTAAAATTTCAATTTGGGAACCATGAAATTTGAACAATTCAAGTATAGTGTCTCTGAAAGTGGAATTTATTAGAATGATTGGTTCCAAGATCATATTATCGAACCACCAAACATGAACTCAGCAAATTGTACTTTAGAACCTGAATTGGTGAACTTATACCTCAAAATCTACATTTGGACCATGGATTTGAACTTTGCTTGTACCGATCTTGCAAGATCGACCATTTGAACCACTAAACCACTTCAAACTATTTTGAACCTTGGTTCAAAGAGGTTCAAAACCATAAATTTTAAATTTTAAATACCGGGTCCATATTGGGTACCAACACCATCTAATGATCACTTGATGTCAGTAGCTCCACTTATGTAAGCATGTCCTTTTCATAACTAAGGAGACATTCAAAACACCAGGATGCTCAGGTGGCTGGACTAAAGAACATCCCAAGCCTAATCCCGAGGTAGGGAGAGTCTTTCTAATTTAATAGAATGTGTGGGGATAAGTATGGTCCGTGGTTGGGAGGTTAAACCTATGTCAATGCTTCTCCTCTCACGAAAGCCAAGGCTTGCACAACCAGCTAAAGATCCTCCGGTTGATGCTTGTATGTTCCATTTCTTTCTCTTCTTAATAAGCATTTACTTTTCTTGTATAAAGAAAGGATAGTTAATCATTAATCTAGTTAATTCAGTTGATCATGAATACAATTATGATTAGATAGTCGTTAATCTAGTTAATTCAGTTGATCATGAATATAGTTATGATTAGTTAAACGTGAATCAAGTTATTTTAGTTGATCATGAATACAGTTATGATTAGTTATTCGTTACTCTACTTATTTCGGTTGATCTTGAATACAGTTATGATTAGTTATTTTTTAATCTAGTTATTTCAGATGATCATGAATACAGTTATCTTCGGTTAATCGTTAAAATAGTTATTTTTATATGAACAATGATAAGGTTATTACAGTTAATTATTGAAAGCAGTTAATGTCATGCGAAAAGGATTCTATTGTATATTTATGAACTTGGAAATTCTTTGTTTAAACCATCTTCATTTTTGCTATGAAAAACCATTTGTTACAGTGCATGGATTTGTCATACAAGCAAGCTAATCTTTGGTGTGTTGCATCCACCGTGTGGATAGGTTTTGGGCTTGGCATCTAGTCATCAGTACGTCATAGTGGTATCAAAGGCAAATTTTTGCCAGTCTATGGTATGATTTTGAAATGGATTGGATTGAGTTGCTAAAAAAAATCAAGGGTTGGATTGATGACAGATGGCAGAGAAACATATCCCTCAAGGACTACATAGACCTGAGGTTGAGGTACTCATTCTCAAAAGGTAATAGGACCTGCAACATCAATCTCAGTTGAGTGATAAACAATGATGTACTTAGCACTATGAGCCCTACGAGCGAAGTCATGCCTACTCTGCAACTGCAAGTGGATTCAAACATTCATCTTATAAAAATAAATTAATTTTCCAAAAGTTAAATATAATTATTTCATTTTTCTATAGATTCCAAAAAGGAGACATGATAATCTGAAACACCCTTCTTCAGTGTACTTATAATTTTCCAATCAATTTGCATAATATTTAATTTTTAATTTAAAATCAAAGCTCACTGTTTTCAAATTAAATCACTTTTTCAAAATAATATTTGATCTTTTTGAAAAACAAACTTCACTCCAAAATTTCTCACATTACCAAACTCAAATCGAACTAAATGTGATATGTTTACGTAAGAAGCATGTCTCTCATTTCTATTTACAGTTCTACAGTTGCATAAAGAAATTTGTATTTCTGGATCCAGCCTTGAGGTTTATTGCCTACCATTCAATCAGACATAACTGAAACGCAAGCATCCATGAAAAGTCCCCATCGTGCATTAAAATGTAAAGGTACATTCCCTTTACTGCGAACAGTTACATGCGTTTTTTGCTCAACAACATTTTAATATTGCAACAGTTGCTCACTGGGGGTTTCTATCATAGTTCTTCACAATGAAGTAGACAAACATCAAATATCCAAGGAGAGATTTGCATACAGAAAACAATAGAAGTGGTTGGCATAATACAAAAAATTAATATCTTAGGGCAGGTCCTCATGCAGCTGCTGTTCAACTTATTTGAGAATTATTTGTGGAGTTGCTAGCCTTGTGAATAATCAAAATCTTCTGTTCATTTTTAAGCAGTCATCTTAAACTTGCATTAATAGTATTTATAACAATTTGTGCACTTTGAATTTGGTAATTATTTTTTGGCATTGTTCAAGATATGCAGTTGCCGCTTATTTTCAGCCTCTCTTTTTTTCCACACCTTCTTTTCAATTCATAAACAATGGTGGAGCCATTAAAATAAGGAAAGCTTTCAAATTATTTTTTTCTCACAATTAATATTTTACAAGGAAACACACTAGCTGCTTAAATTTAAGCAAAAAAACACAAATAAGCAGAGCTGCATGGGGAAATTGGCTTAGCAAGAGAATAAAGAACCTTTTTCTTGGTCACTTTGTCAATAAATGGATACACCACCTTCCATGCTGCCCAAAATAGGTATGGGACATGAATCATAAGAACCTTCCCAAGCCGCTCAGGATAATAATTCTGTCAGAATCAAGTTATCTTATACTGTTAAAAGCAAAAGACATAATCTTTAAATTGATTGCACTTGAAATTTTTTGTGTCGTGACTTGAAAGATAATTAAGCATGTTTTGTAAGGCATACAAATATATAATATAAGAGCCATGCATACCATTGCAAGAGTTTCAAACTGATGTTTTCATACTGCAATTTTTACTTGCAGCTGTATTTCTTTGTGTTAAGAAATTTTTCGATACTTGCCATCAAATATATTACATCATCATCAGGTCAATGTCAATGATTACCCAACACAACCTTGATAGATAATTAGTGACTGATCTTTAGCAAAACTTGATCATGGCAATAAGGATTGGGAAGATCAATCTGGTCCTGAACACTATCTTGCTAGTCTTAAAAAACACAGTTTTTATTTTTAAGTGTGTGGTTTGATGGACTATTGATAAGTTTACATAAACAATTTGCTCGATGCAAATAACATGATTGATGAAATTGAAAAATTGAATTGTTGTTTAACACATGCCTTGCTTGTACAGGGAAAAAGGAAAGCAAACCAGAAAACAGTTGGAAAAGAAAATAGTATGCATTAAGGAATTTCAGAAAGATTAATAAAACATAGAGTTATAGGCCATGACTTGCTTCACCTACCCTTCAACAGCCACTTCTGAATTACAGAGATTGGTTTTACCAACAGTTCGTGCCACTGGCATTTACCCAATTCTATCAAGTTAAAAATGAAACAAACATGTATCAAATCACATGGTCAATTATTGTAGTTGAAAAGTCAAAGTCCTGAGGATTGTTGAAACGAAATTAATGACTAAATCGATCAATGGGACTTACATGTAATTACAAAAGGATAGTGTAGAAAGAACCCTACAGTCTGAAAAGATAACAGTACCATACTAAAATAATGGACATATAATATGCAAAAAAAGATAGAAGAACCAAGTAGCAGTTAAACCCCAAAGCAAATGATGCAATCAGAAATCCAAATATCCACGTGAGAACAAACTCTCTTGGATTTTATGGCATGTGAGCACACCCAAGTTGCCAATTTGGGTGGTGGGGGGAGGGAGAGGGGGGTGGTTGTGGTTGGATGCGTTTATATATGTGCAAAGAAATGCAAGAAATATACAAAATTAAATTATTTGATAGTATGATACTTCACCATTGATCAAGATATCTAATAGTTCACAAATATTCAGATTCAATAACTAATAAGCCATATCATATACGTCTACATGCACATTCTAATGCAAATCACAAAATCATTACAATTACAAAATCAAAATTTAGTTCATGTCCATCAATCAAGATTTGTGATTTACTAATCAGATTTACACTCATAAGGGTTCTCACGAAAATCCACATCCTTGTCATCTCCAATTCCTACAAGTTCAAGATCATTTGAACCCAAAATGGTTCCGCTTGCATTAAATTCACCATGTGTCATGATGTTACCATCATCATCTATGATTGTAGTAAGATCTTGAAACATTGCATCCAATGGCACACTCGAGGGCTACATCCCAAAGCTTGGCTGTCACTTCCTTGTAGTGATTCTCCTTCCATGACAAAAGACACAAGTTAGTATGAGTATAAACCAAGTCTTCAACATTTTTTGCACCCAAACAGTTAAGCTTCAATTAGTGGATGAAGGAGTGTGTACTCTAATTCTGTTCAGCAGCAGTGAAATGTGCAATAGGGTGTTACCCACCTTTTCATACACAAGACTTGTGTAATCAGTCAGTGCTTTATTGATCATTGTCATGATATCCCTCCAATATAGTTATCTCACCAAGTTAAAAGGAAGATCATTGCATAGAAGCAACATGCAATGACTTGACTAGGAAGCGCTCTTGCCTCTATTTTAAATGTCATGTCCAATGACCTCTCTTGCAGATGGCAATTTCTACTTCTTCCGGCACAAGTACTCACAAGAATGAATGTTTGCAGGATAGAATTGGTTCAGTGGGTAATTGCAATTTTTTCTTTACAGATTGGGTTGGTAGGAACATTTTTTATCTTTTTACCAATTTATCAGCAACTTATTCTTTTATATATCCTTCTATTTGCGCATAAGACATCCCTTTCCCAACTTTTCCTTTGCACATTCCCATTCCTTGGCAAGTGGGACTCATAAAATGAAGTTTGACTTGGAAATTGGAGCTATTGAATGGTTCACCTTTGTCACTTTGACATACATTACACTTTCAAAGATATGAGCCACCTCCTAAAACTTTTGATAATCTTGTGGTTTTTCACCATAAAGGAAATCCTCTATCATTTTTTAGACTATTGAGTCCCTTCCTCCCGCTGAACTTTGACTACTGACTGCAGTCATTCTTGCACAATACAATATAATTTCTTGCGATAATAAGAAATTAAATAAATTTAAATTACAAAAGAAACTATGAAGATCAAGCATACAAGTGCAAAAAGATGATAAAAAAATATTAAATAGATAGCTAAACTTGTTTCTCTATTTCCTTAAATAATGAAAATTTTAAAAAGCTTGAAAAAATTCCTGACAGCTTTGAAACAATCCATCAAAGTCTCACAAAAAATATCTTTAGAGGACTCAAGAATGGGATCAAATGCTTACCTTAGATGCTAACAAATCTTTGTGGAAGTTATCTTGCACCCCATGAACAATCATCTTCGAAAATAATCACCTTGCCTTCAAAATGCCGAAATGGAGACCAAACGAGAAGAGAGCCTACCTACAAATAAAATAAAATGAAAAATGAATGAATGGCCTCTTTTAGGGCTGTTTTAGAGTTTAGGAGAAAAAAGAATAAAACATGTTATGAAGCACGTCTTAATGTGCTTTAATTTGTATTTTGGCTCAAACTCGTATTTTCCCTGCTAGAGGTGCCCAAGTGCCCTGTTAATGCTCCTCGGAAGTGCTTTTGGGTGCATGGGAAGCACTTTTGGGGAGACTTCACAAGGCACCTTGATCAGAATTTACATCCCTGCACTATCACTTATGCCTCCACCTTGCCAGGACATGCATTGATATCGAAGGAGCACACAACCAATGATGTTATCTCTATCTTGAAATTTGCGATTGAAAAAAAATAGTAATTCACGAATTTGTACAAAGAAAACAAAACATCGTGGTGGAAATAACAATTACAGCCCCGAATGCACCTATGACAGGTGATGAAATCATTATCTACATTCAAAATAATTGATTAGAAAATGAATCAGTATGTTGGTTTTGACGAGCTAACAAACTCACTAAGCTACTTCCTTGAAGGGTTCCTAATAAGCTAGAATTAAGAAAAGATGCACGTCCTAAGAAATATAATCAACAAAAAAATAAAGGGGAAATTGAGAGTAAGAAAAGGACAAAGGAAATTTGGGTGATTTGGACAACCAAAGGACTTTTCATTAGTTTAGAAAGGAGGCATCTTTTTAGCTTCAACCACCAATTAACTCATAATAATGAAACAGCATGCATGTGACATGTTCAATCACAGCTGAACATGTCACCCATCTACTAGTAAAACAATAGTGCAGCCAAAAAGGAAGAAAACATTCACAACTTGATTATCAGTCTTCTAGTTAATGTGAACACTTATTTTGGAAACACTCTTGTAATAGATTCATCTATATTATCCCTATTCAAAATTTGAGAAGGAATTCCATTCAGTTGTATGGGTCATATTCCAAGAGTTCAAAGATAATTATAGAGACTAGAGAATGGTAGCCATGTTTCTTTATATATTTGGACATCAATTCATCATGTATGGTGTAAATAAATGCCTTTAAGTAGGTAGTAAACTTTGTAGTTAGCAAAGGAGATAGTGGGTAGACGAGGTATAATACTACTAACATCATTCTTCTAGAGTTCTCACCCATACTTGAGTTTCTCTAGGTAGATTCTAGTGTTTTCTCTTCGTTATCATGTTATGTGTCCAGTTGGGTGGATATTTTGCAACCGACAGTTTTGGGTAAAATCCAATCGCAAAATAGGATAACCAGTCACAGCGTGTGAGACAGAGTCTCTCCTACCTTAAAGGGAAGGCTCCCCCTTCTCACCGTTCCTTGGATCAACTCAAGGTAAGCAAGAAGTCAAGAAATTTTATAAACAGGGTGTCACTAATATCCTTTCTTCTTAACTTTGAAGGAAGGATCCACTTACCCGTAGAGCGAATAATGGGCAAGATGAATCTCTAACTACACTTCTATCAAGAGCTGGAAACAGTGATACCTATAAACCTTTACTAACTCAAAGGCTAGCTAAAATGTACCGGTTTGGCTCTAAGTCCGGTCTGTCAGCCGACTTGATTGTCATTGATGATTTTGTACTTTGTAGCCGACGTCGTTGGTAAATAGTTTGTAGCGGACATATTGTATGTGGCCGACAGACTCCTTCGGGAAGGTTCGACGGAAAGTATTTATACCCTGTCTGGGATCATTGTAAATGATCTGATCAAGCATAATGTAATGTTCTGCCCTCTGCTATTATTTTTGCACCCACCCGAAGTGTCACCATCAATGTTTGCATTTTCGTTCCCTCCGGACGTGGAAGCTGCCTGTGTCAAGAGCACTTGTTGAGGTCCTCTGGTTTTCATGTTGAAGGGGCATTCTTTTGTGGAATGTCCCATGATCTGGCAGATGTTGCAGAATTGGTTCTTCGGACAGGACCCTTTGGTATGACCATCCGTCTTACACTCTGTGCACCACAGCTCACTTCCCTTGGTCTCCTTCTGCATGTTTTTAAACTCCATCATGCGGATCATGTCTTTTTGTAGGGCACGGACTTTCTTGCTACTGTTCTCATCATCACTGCTATTCTCTCCCGAGGACTCGTCGTCGTCTAAGTCGGAGGAACTATTCTTCTTCTTCTTTTTCATCCTCTACTCGCTTTCCAAGTTCAGTGCTCTGTTGTATGCTTCCATGTATGATGAAGGCAACACAATTTCCATCTTCTTGCGCAACTTCGAGCGTAGGCCTTCCATGAACCATCATTTCTGCAGTTCGTCCACTGGCTTATTTTCCATTTTATTTACCAAATCTTTTAATTTTTTGGCATAGACGCGAATAGTTTCATTCGTTCCCTGCTTAGTATTGAAGATCTCTCCAACAATTTCATTATCATTGCGCAACAGTTGAAATTCTATGAGAAACTCCTTTTTAATGTTATTCCAACTGGAAGCAAAGAAAGCAGCACGGGTGGCTATCAAGGTCAGCTTGATTAAGGAGACAGTATTGTCTTAGCAAAGGCTATAAATGCAGTGTGGGTTGGAGACCAATTTGGTGCAGGCTTGGGACGAATGTGATACTGGTGTCGCAAAAACAGATCTATCTTGTTAGTTAGTCAATGTATTCTGTTTTTTTAATCTGTCTCAGATATTTTGTAATTGTCGTCCGAAGACGACTTTTCTTTTTCGGGGGGATGATGTCAACCGACTTGATTGTCGTTGGTAATTTTTTACTTTGTAGCTGATGATTTTGTACTTTGTAGCCGACGACGGGGGGATGATGTCAACCGACTTGATTGTCGTTGGTGATTTTGTACTTTGTAGCTGATGATTTTGTACTTTGTAGCCAACGACGTCGGCTACAAAGTACAAAATCATCAGCTACAAAGTACAAAATCACCAACGACAATCAAGTCGGCTGACATCATCCCCCCCGAAAAGAAAATTCGGCTACAAAGTACAAAATCACTGACGACAATCAAGTCGGCTGACATCATCCCCCCCAAAAAGAAAAGTCATCTCCGGACGACAATTATAAAATATCTCGACAATTATAAAATATCTGAGACAGATTAACAAAACAGAATACATTGACTGACTAACAAGATAGATTTGCTTCTGCGACACTAATATCACATTCGTCCCAAGCTTGCACCAAACTGGTCTCCAACCCACGATGCTCGGCTACAAAGTACAAAATTATCGACGACAATCAAGTCGGCTAACATCATCCCCCCCCAAAAAAAAGTCATCTCCGGACGACAATTATAAAATATCTGAGACAAATTAACAAAACAGAATACATTGACTGACTAACAAGATAGATCTGTTTCTGCGACACCAATATCACATTCGTCCCAAGCCTGCACCAAACTGATCTCCAACTCACGCTGCATTTGTAACCTCTACTAAGACAATATTGTCTGCTTAATCAAGCTGACCTTGATAGCCACCCGTGCTGCTTTCTTTGCTTCCAATACAGTCGTACTTCTATATGGAATAAACTTTACAATTATGGCACAAAGACTCCTAAAAGTAAGAATACTTAACTATTTTGAGAATTAAGAAAAAAAATATAAACTACAGACAAAGCTTATAGCTATACACTTTCACAATTGCTCCTGGTCAAAGCTTTGGCTTCAATTGCTTCTTAACTCTTTTCTATTCAATTCATGAGAACAATTATCAATAACACAAGACAATATGAATCAAAGGCAACTTGGATGAATTATAGACAAAGCTTACAATTCACACAAATAACAATCTGACTTAATCAAAGTTAAGTCTCAAACGCTCCTTTGTATTCACTTTCTCTCACAATAGTGCTTACACAAACAAAATTCTACTGGCACAATTTCTCTAGAGCTCTCTTGCATAAAGATAATGATGATTTTACAATGAGGGGCCATTCCTTTATATACATAAAGAAGTTGAGAAAAAGGTGGATGAAAACGTGGGAGCAACTCAACCAAGTTTGACCTAGTATAACTATAGAAAATAAAAGGGTTACATGCAACTCGCATTACATCTTCTCAAGTACATGTAACTCGCATTACATGTAATTACACTTTTTCATGTAATCCATTCTAAACAACTATGAACGTGAAACAAAAACAACAATCTTAGAGATTGTTTCTTAGTGCCTTGAATTTGACAATAATATCACGCACTGTGGGAAGATCAACAATCTCCATATTCTTCAATATGGCTTCAACTCTCACTGCATTCTCATATACTAATTGCACAACTTTGGAATTCACGGCTGTAGTATCTAATAAGTGTTTTGTCAAAGATTTATACAAAACGAACTTGTTCATCGTGTCTGAACCAAAATCTTCAGAATCTACATCAACATTTATCCTAATTGTATTTTCTAAATTCGCTCTCTCTGCTGCCAAAAGATTACCAAAATCATCAGTAACATAGCATCGCATCTGTTCCAAATCACAAGACTTGTTTCAATTGCTTGACAATCTTCAAAGGCCACTTGCAATTTTGTGATTAGCTTTCTTAATGTCTCCTCCTTGTAACCAATAAGTCCTTGAAATCTGAAGAACATTTCACATGACAGAAGAATGTCACATGAGACCATAGCATCCAAATCAAATTTTATCATTTCATCCCAATTATCAAAGATTTCTTTCAAGTTATCTGCTTCTTGAGTCAAAAAAGAAATTAAGCTTTGTTCCATTTTATTATCTCTTTGACACACCTAAGAACTGCAAATGTCTCTGTGATGGCTTGAACTCATTCAAAAATAATTTCCTGTATCCAAGACTTGGTAGCTTCAATCAACCTTTTCTCTTTAGATGTTTAAGATATAACAACACTCTGAGAAGATTGTTTCTGGATAACCTCATTTAAACGAGAGATCTCCTGTTTCAACTGATTCTTTTTTTCCCAAAGTTCATGACTGCTTTTCGACACATTTGTCAATGCATCTTGAGCATCTTGCAAATAACTCAAACGAGATTGCTTTCCAAATTTAACTTTAGTAAACTTGTAGTCAGAACGTGTAAGTTCATCAACAGGTTTATCTACCAAAGGCTCAGCAATCTCAACAAATTTGGTGTTATCAAAATCAACTAAAATTCTAGAAACAATCTTATCTTTCAAAGATTTGGATTTAGTCTTCTTCACTAGGAGATTGACGGGAGGAACAACCACTTTCCTTCTCTTTGTTGTTCATTTACAGAAGCAAGCACAGTGGAGACCATTGGCATTGATCCGGATTGTATATCCATAGTGACTGAGCAGGATTTAATTTGTACTGTTGAAGGCATAGGAATATGTTGAGAAGACTCCATCATGAAAAGTTCAAATCCTGTCAATGATGTATCAAATTGGGAAACTTGACCACTAGTAAGAGTCGGAAAATCTTAAAACACATTTGCTAAGTGATCACATTGTTCATGTGTATGAACACAAGGAGCAGCAAAAGAAATAGGAAGAGCCATGATGTTAACCTCTAAGACTGAAGTAGGAATAAAAATAATAGAAAATGAATCTAGATCATCATCAACCTCTTGCAAAAAGGGTTCTTCATGTATAGAAGACGTATAGGCTTGTGCAGGCTTTGGAAGAGATATGGTCATGATTTCCCCCTCTTCATTTAAATCTCCCTTATCAGAGTTTGTTTCCAATTCTTCTTTTGATTCTGTTGTTGATTCTTGAATTGGCTCAGGAACTTGAGATGATTTAGTTCCTTTTCCACCCTTCAATTTGATTTTGAGGAAACCCTTGGCACTTGAAGATGAGGCACCATCTTCCCATGTACTCTCCAGGTGTGATTTTCTGCCAAGAGGACCAAAATTTTCACAATCCAAGCCCATCTTAGGATTTACTCTTTTAAAGCCTTTACTTTTCAACCATTTGTTAGTGTTTACTAGGATGGATTGAAATCTGTCTATAATAGATGTACCTTCCTTTTGTTGCCATTGAATAGGAAAAGGGCACTTCTTATCAAAGCCGGCCTAATGAAATTCCGAAACAAAGATGTCACCATCGTCTTCAACTTGAAAATCTGAAAGGATTTCCAACATGTTAAGATCAATTATTTGTTGCAAAGTTAATTTGCAGTAATCCATCTCCATGATGTCAAGTTTTGTTCTCATATCATTCCAAATGTCCTCAATGCAATGAACATGAGTATAAGCACTTTTTATCTTTTACTCAATTGCTCGATCAAGCTTTACATAAGTGATGTATCTTGACTTGTACTGTAAAGACTTGAATGTCAACATGATTTAAACAATCTCTATGTCTTGTCAAAGTCTAACTAATCAGATGTCCATTGTA
Source organism: Cupressus sempervirens (assembly GCA_028749045.1). Lineage (NCBI taxonomy): Eukaryota > Viridiplantae > Streptophyta > Pinopsida > Cupressales > Cupressaceae > Cupressus > Cupressus sempervirens. Next base: position 446,969,295 of record CM053791.1, read on the forward strand.
GCTTCCTTTTCACAACTCAACCTTTCCTCTAGGTGCTTTTGTTATGATCAACTCAAATCGTCTTCATCAATCAAATGGATATGACATTTAGATTAGATAGCAACATGTCTCATCAATAGATTTGACATCAACGACAATACAACAGTTGTTCCAATTGTAGTTTCCAACACCCTTTATATTTTTAGTAAGGTAGTCATACCAATAGAGGATGTAGTGATTGACTCCCCAATTTAGACAAAATTGTGTGTATTTCTAGAGTTATGCTATTTTGATTATTAACAAAGTAATACTTTATTAATAATTAACCTTTAAAGGCATAATATAAAGTTTTATGTGCACTTTATATTCAATGGGGTCATGACCCTACATTTAAGTGACCTAAAGTGCAATCAAAGATTTTAATATTTGAACTCCATTTATTGATGCAATTTATAAAGCCAAAAAGAAAATATAATGTATGTTTGAAATTATTATTAAAACATTACTTTGAGGGGCCATTTGTTAAAGCATTCAATGAAGTTGGAAAAAAAGAATCTACATCATTTTAAATGATTTGAAGTGCATATGAAGGAAATAGAACCAAGTGGGAAAAAATATATAAAGCCTCTTTATGGAAAAGATTTTATTATGTGGTTGATGAATTTCGCTTGTGTTCTTCTGAAGACTTGCACTTTCCAAGGGTTTCAGCATTTGCTTGAAGAATTGAAAATTCTTCTATGTTATTGCAGCCATTTTAGCTGGTGAAATATCCAGTGAATTTGGCATTCAAGTGAGCTTCATTCAAGAGTTCTACTTGTGCTTAAAAGTGAAACATTTCATCTAGGGTTTGAAGGATTGGAAGGTATATCCAAAAAAGGCATGGAGATTCATTCTTGGCAGCCATTGTATATCAGATTTAACTATTTAATAGCTGCTACAGTACTCGTGAACAATGATGCTACAACACTTTAAAGTTTAAACCTAAGTTGCCAGTTTGCATTCGAGGACAGCTTCAAATTTGGAGTAATGTTCATTTTTGTGGGGGGGTTCATGAGTGTATATATATATGAGCATAATGCTTGTATTTATATAAATATATGCATTATATATATATAAAAGAGAAACATGCATAATTGCAAAACTAAATCATTTCACAATATGAATATATGTTGCTTGATCATTGATCATTGATCAATGCCAAATGTCAAAGGTAAACATTACATACTCCCTTATTAATCTATGCTCGTGATTCTAAAGAAAATTATACATTAAATTACTGAATTGCAAAATGAAATTTCAAAACATAGATTAGTTCATCAAATAATAAACTTTGAAACATAATGATAAATGAAAAACATAATGACAAATGTTTAATAGTTCATCATTGTATCAATGCCCTTCAAGAGTCAAATGGGTCATCAAAACATGAGGGATCAATGGCTTCATCCCCGGCTGCAACTAAATCAAGATCCTCTTCATTGGAACCCAAACCAGTTCTACTAAACTTGACAATGCTATATCATCAACATCCAACAAGGTAGCTCTCACTAGATTCCAAATTGGCATATTTAAGTTAGCAAATTTGGGTGCTACATCCCACAACTTCTCTAGCCCCTTCTTGTATTTTGGATCCTTGTGTGACAAGAGACACCAATTGTTGTCAATATATACCAAGTTCTCTACTTTATTGGAACCCAACCGGTTATGCTTCATTGAGTGGATAAAGGACTATGTACTCCAATTCTGCTCAATACCAGAAGAGCTCCTAAACTAGCAACAACCAACAAAAAAAAAAATTTAATTGAAATACAATATAAATTTAAGAGTGTTAATTCTAAAAGGTAAGTGGCCATAAAAAAGAAAAAGAAAACTTAAACTTATTTGTGATAGGATCTTAAAGGCAAGAGGCTAGATGTACATATAGTCTTGCCCATGTAGGTACCACCATCTAATACCATTCATTCTACTTTGGCCATTAATTGCATTAGGGTCTGCATTTTTATCTAAGACAAACTCTACAAACTCTCCTAACATTTGATGTCGCCTCAAGATCGCTAAAGATCCTACTAAGTGCCTTCTTATACCCACTAGCAACCTTAGCATCTCTATATGGTGGCACTCTACTAGGAATAGCAAGTATCTCAACACTATAATACCTAGGAGATAGTGCATATGCCAGGAGGTGTAAAGGTGTAGTCATCTTGTTCCAACCATGAAGAACAACTAACTACACCTTTTTGTACAAGGTGTCTTTGAGATCATGCTGTCAAATGATGTTCATGTAACTCATCTTGATGCAATGTTCATTAAAAATTTAAAAATTTAAATCTCTTAATAAACAAGAATAGAGTATTGTATTAAATTTACTGATTTCACACTCTCTAGATAGATGTGCCACAAACAAGGCTCATGTTGGCAAATCAAAACATAGAAATGATGGGCTTGGTGAATTATAAAACAAAACCCACCCGAGCCCACCAATTATCATCCAAGATCATTGTCTTTACCTTTTCGCCCCTTTTTGCATTCGATTGCTTCCAAACACCCCATTGGGGGTTAATAACCATCTGGGACAATGCATCTTTCACTCTCACAAGTCATCTAAGGATGATTGTGTGTGAAGCAAACTAAGTTTCAGCCACCTAATAACATGTTAATTGTAAGAGTTATCTCCAAAATCTGCACCTTGATTTGCCTTAAGTCCTAAAACTTGCAACGATTTTGGAGAAACACTGGATCAACCAGAAGCTGTGGGTAACCTAAGACCTGGTTGAACCTCCGGATTCTAGGCCGGTTCCTATATGATATATCTGATACCTTACTTGTACTAATGGAGACGTGAAAACTTATATGGAAAAGGGTAAAAAGACAACCTTGAACATGAAAAGCTTAAAAGACTTTAAAATAAGGTGATACACCAAGATTGATAACACAAAGTACTGTTATACCTAAGACACAATGAAAGTTTTTGAACAGATAATCACAAAAAAACCCTGCTTGAAGATCTGCTAATTCATATCAATAATTTAAGAGAAGGTTTATGAACTTGAAAATATACAAAAGGAAAATAATCACAATCGAATATATCAATAATAAAACACAACTCAAAACCTATGAAATAGATATTAGATAAGGAAGATGCAAGACAAGACATAATTCAGAAACGTCTATCAATAAAAAGACAATTTGAATAACCTCAATCCCCTTGAAGCATACAATCAAATCTTTCACTCCAAAACTGGTTCCAATGAAAACTTTATTCCAATCAAAGGCCCAAAAAACAATACATCTGCATAATAGCTCAGAATAATGAAGAAAAAGATAGTAAGGAAAAAATCACATAAGCATCCTTGTTTTCTCAAAATCTGAACCCCTATCTCAAAAATAAGAGGAGTATATAACAACAATCCTATCTCCATCAAATCAGGAAATCTGGGTCGAAATAATGAGTTAACTCATTATCAAGAACCTCTAAAAACTCCAAAAATATGATCCAAATATCTCAAACTGAGCCTTTACCATCAATGCATAAGAAAAGTTTAAGAAAGACCCCCAAACTGCCACAAATCACTCCATAATGCACTCTGAACCCCTCAGTCTGAACTGGGCCTCTAAAAATATCAACTGAGACTGCCCCTTCAAATTTGGCATTAAAAATATTAACTCCCCTTTAATTGTTTGATACTTCGAGTTGAAATTTAAAATCACAATGCAAAGTCCCTGCTTTATTTACATTTAATTCTTAACTTATTATTTTGATTGCATGAATTTTATTATTAAATAATTGAATTGAACAAAATCAATTATAAAATAATAATTACATTTTAAAACATATGCAATTAAAATAATAGTTTAAAAATCAAGAGTGAGTAAAATAAATAGATTAATCTTTTAACAAAACATTCTCGCCACTTAACATGCGGACCTAAAATACTTATGAAAAAGATCATAAAAGGTAACTCATGCATTTTACTTGCATTACCATTCGAATGCTTTGGATAAAAATAAGGAAGATGGGAGGAAAACATGGGTGAGGATTTTCAAACCCTAGCGGCCTGCAATTTTTTGTGATTTTTTCTCTACTAAAGACGCCACTTTCTTGTGTATTTTTTCTTTCTGGAAGACGTCATGAAAGATTTCTCAAACCTTGGCATGAAAACGCATGGCTTTTTGGGCTTTCGACTGGTGTTTTAGCATTGTTTAAAGCTGAAACCGCATTTTTTGGCTGTGGGTTTTGGATGCCTGGAGATTATTTGTCCATGGTATGAGATATGGAGCTTTTTCCTGAGCCGACTGGTATTTGCTATTGTTAAAAGCTGAAAATGCTTTTTCCCTTGTGGGTTTCTCTTCTTGTAGCTGGGTTTTACCTTGGATGCCCTTTCTTCTCTATGCTGTTACATCCAGCCGCAGGCTCCGATAGCAGACTGCTATTAGAGTATGGATTCCTTTTCTCTACTGGGTGTTATACGCCATTAGACTCATTCTTGGCCGTGGATTTACAGTATTTTCTTCGTCTTTGCTAGAAGTGACGCCTAGAGATTCACGGCTCATGATAGCATGCTGAAAATGGCAATTTTTTGCATTTGAAAATAAGAAAAACGTGGCTCTCTGTTGTTCTCTGCTGTAAGTGACAATACTTCTCTATTTTTTCTTTGTGAACTTTCTTTACTTCATTGGTATGCAAAAAAAAAAAATAACATACCAACCCCAGCTGCTTATCTGTTTCCTTGTTTGAAGATGCATTTGCTATCTTGCTGCTATTATAAGAAAATGGGCGCTATTTTGATTCAGATCTGTGCCTGTCTGTTCCTTGGAAAATATTCACGGCTCATCTTTCATTCACTCTGTGATGGCTCTTTGTGTTTTTTTGATTTCTTTGTGTAGCTCTTTGTCTTTTGTCTACTTTCCTCTATAATATCACTGTTGCTCCATGAGTTTTTAGCTATTTCCCTTGATCATTACTTTTCGTGGTTCACTTGAAATGTTTGGAACAGCTACCTCCTTTCCTACTGGGTTCTGTCTGTTTATATGATTGTAAACTGTGATTTTAAGAGGGTTGTTAAATGCTGAAAGTTGTAATTTATGGGCATTATTCCTTATTCCTTATATCTTGTCTCCATGCTGGGTTGCTGTTTCAACTCATTCGTACCAGATTTGATGAGGGTTCTTTGCTATATATGAATTCTTTATAAAGATGTTGCCACAATTACCCCTGTGTTGAAAGTTTCCATAACATGATCTCTGTTACTGGTTCTTGCTTTCATTGGACTTCTTGTAAGTTTTATCTTCATTAATACTGATGAATATTATCTTGCTTCTGTCATTGCTATGGTTTGCATCTTGACCTGTATGACGCACTTTCCCTATTGGCTGAAAAAATGGTTTTTTTTTTTTTTTTTTGTGATAGATAACCTCTTGCTGTAGCTTTTATTCTTGCTGTATGATTGAAACAAAAAATTTCAAAACTTTGAAAGTTCATCCCTTTAATGTTTCATTTGTTGTTATTTGTATGCTTACCAATCCCACCTGCTACGCCTGTCCTGTTTTCACCAGTTTTAATAAGTAAAAGGTTTCAAAGCAAAATGAATTGTCCCTTTAATACTTTTTTTTTTGCGATTGATCTCTCTAACTGCTGATGTATGCCTATATTTTACTGAGATGAATAGCGTGTAGGATGATGAAAGTGAGATGAAGTGAGCTATCATCATTGCTTAGATCCATTGGATCTAACCCACTATCTTTTGTGGATGCAGGGATTGGAAGCACGGAAAGGGCAAGGTCCAGAACAGTAAGAAGGTGGATGTAGATGGATGCCACTTCACCAATCATTATAGACAATGACTGGTGCCCATGACCTTTTTCTCCTCTTACTCTTCTTTCATGTTACTAATTTCATTAGAGTATAGATGTATATCAGCATGTCGGGACTACTCTCACAGTCAAATGTGTGGGAGAAAATTACTTTCAGCATTTTATTTCCATCATGATTTGTTCCATCATACAAACATTGCATATTATTTCAGTATGAATAAAATACTTTTCCTTTAATGCATTTCTGAGAATTACTTGAAAGTAATAAGCATGTATGTTTTCCTCTATTTGAACATGTGTGAAAATTGAACAACGGTAAGTTAATAACACATTTTAAATATGTAAACAACATAGAAAATATTTTATTCAATTCTGGATATATGACACAAAATGATAAATCAAACTAAATTGAATTTAAATTAAATTTTAAAATTTACCTTCAAAAATTTCAAAATGGAGAAAGTTCAGAAAATTGCTTATCAAACAAACATTTGGATCTCCTCACCTCCATATACTTTTTTCACCCATTCAATTTGGATACTAATTGCTTTCATCACCAAAATCAAAGAGTGGACGGTGCATGGTGTCTAAAAGATGTGATCACATCGTGCTTTTACCAAAGCACCTGCAACCCTAGAAACTTTTGCATTGTACATTACTACTTGGACAACATTATCAATGCCCACAGACTCTATGAATTCAATGAGAATTCGGGCAATAAATTCAGCATCTTTTACGTCCCCTTCACAATCAAGCACCTTCAAAAACATTGTCCCATTAATCACATTTATTAATAGACGATTTTTGCAATCTTTCCATCCATCAAAGACAATAGTCACTCCCATTTGGATCCAAGAATCTCTTATTGGTTTGAGGAGGTTGTCTACATTTTTTTCTCATTGTGTAATAAGGTGATCTAACTAGACTGAATTGAAGACAATTCACAAAGAGGCTGTAACAAACAGTTTTTCATTAAAAAAAAACAAAGACAGTTTATAAAGAGATTTTCCCAACATTAATTGAATAGATAATTGTATTCCTCTTCATATAACATTAATTGTTTTAACTATCAATGATTAACTGAAATAACCATGTTCAACTAAGATAACCATATCAACGACCAATTGAAATAACTAGTTTAACAATTAAATGAAAATAACTGTATCTATGATCAACTGAAAAAGCTAGATTAATGATTAACTGAAAATAACTGTGTCCATGATCAACTAAAATAACTAGATCAACAATTAACTGAAAATAATTGTATCCATGATCAACTGAAATAATTAGATTAACAATTAACTATCTTATCTATATACAAGTAAATGTTTATCATGGAAAGAAGAAAAGAAACATAAAAGTATCATCCGATGGGTCTTTAGCTTGTTGTGAAAGCCTCGGCTTTTGGTAAGAGGAGAAGCATTGACTTCAGCTTAACCTCCCAACTTTGGACCATACTTATCCCTACACAATCTATTGAATTAGAAAGGCCCTCCCTACCCCAAGATCGGGCTTGGGATACTCTTAGTCTAGCCACCTGAGCATTCCGGTGTTTAGAATGCCTGCAAAGTTATGGATGGACATACTTGCATAACTAGCACCACTCTCATCAAGTGATCAATAGATGGCAAACATGCCTTTAAACTACCTTGGCCAAAGCTTTCCTAATGGGTTCAACGACTTGATCACTACTCCTCGACTTGGAAACAAGAAACACTTTTAGGGACAAGCATACGCTATTAAGTAAGATTATTTAATTAAATTTAATGTATCATGTCTGATTTCACTTTCTTTATCCTTGCAGATTCCATCTCACCTCTTCACCTTTTCCATGGCTAAACAACTAATGAGTCCTAGGTGCTCAAAATTTCAAAGCAAATGGCTCTTATTGATTTATGAAGATTATATTCTTCCAGCATTTCACAATCTGTGATTTCAAAGATTATATTCTTTAAAAGAATAATTGTAGAAATAACTATCATCCAATTCCAATGTCTATTGGCAAAAATAACTTATGATTCCATGTTATAGATACTTTACTGTGCTTATTGGTAAGCAACTCCCTAGAGTTATTTAGTTGTGAATGAGGATAATCTACAGCTTGCAGCTGTGGAATTGAATTGTAATAAAAATGGGATATAACATTAATTGGGAATGATTACCACATAACCTGATATAAATGCAGAGCTGTCTGGAGTCTTTCTAAACGATTTGTATCAGCTCTTCTTCAATTGCTTGCAGATGTAATCCACTATGTATAAATACTACTTAAATCCTTGGTAAGGAAAGAACATATACGGCAGATTGTAATAGGATGACACTGCTATGAAATGAAAAGGTCTTCAAATGGACTTGCAAAAACTTAATTGGTTTATAGCAGAGTATCAGTTGTGGAGGAAGCCAAAATAAGCAAGGAAAATGCGATAATAAAAAGGAAATAGGGAATGTGTTCTCTTGAGTATTTCATCTCTCCCGACCCATGATAAAAAAAGGATTAAAAGGGACTCTTTGGCTTCCGTAACTTAAAGAATTATCTTAGCTCTTTGAGCGCCAATTAAATGTCAAGTGTTCAATCGATTTTTAAAAAGAAGAATAAAAAGATGGAAAAAAAGTTGGAAGGTTACAATTTGAAAAATATTATGATTTATATTTATCTACGTACACGTAGATATATTGCTAAGGTGGCATCATTTTATTATAAGAAAATAATATTATAATGTCACTTCATTTTTATATCCATGTGTACGTACATAGGTATGTATTATAATAATATGGTGAAAGATCATTTAAAATCATTTGAGGTACTTATTAAATTTTAGTTAAATTATTTTATATTTCTTAAATTATTTATTTAATAGCTCATGCGGGCCCTATAGATGTATCATTAAGTTCAAGTCGCTAGGTCTCTACCAAGAAGTTTAAGGTCATACCTTGTCAATCCTATTGACTGGACTAAGCTAGTATCCCATTCTATTAATCCTGTTTAGCAATGCTTCCCCCCTTCATCTTCTCCTGCAATCACTCGTGAAACACTTCCATCATAATAACATGTTGCATAATAATTGTCATATAAACATTTATTATTAACCATAATTCCAAAATCAAGTAACTACTCAACATCATACAACAAATAATGGTTAACGACCATCTTCATTAACAATTAATAAAACGGATATAAGTAACTACCTACTTCACGTGATTATGAAAGAATAATCCATTAAATCCAATCGCTATGAGCAATTTTAAAATTAGGTCAAAATTTGGGATGTAATAGAGGCAATGCCCAACTTTTATATCACAAATTTCTCTTAATTCATTTTGAAATGCCCTATCTAATGGGCCTCTCTTGTACATAGTGGTTTCAAGTGTTTTCACATCTTCTTCATCCCTACATGCCATAGGTGAGAAGGGATGATGTTTGTTGGTTATTTGAGGGGGTGGTGTTGGTGGTTTTCTTTTTATTTTTCTTGTTCCCCTCTTGAAACTAGCCTATTAGCTTCTTTTTTTTAACACGGCTACTATTTGAGAAGCTGACAAACCCTTCTTTTTTTATCTCTGAGCCCTCACACAAATTGATCCCTTTACTCCCAAGGCCTAGAAAATGAAGTTTTACTCGCTAATAAAATCTTCTATATTGGGAATTACAAACATTGCATTTCCATATTAATGCGCCCCCCCCGCTCCTCCATCGAGGACATTGTTGAGCTCTTCTTCTATGGTTCCACAAAGGAGAACCTTTTTCAATTTTAAATTTTTGGTACCCCTCCCCACCCACTGAACTTTGACTACTCATTGTTGCAATCAATAACAACAATGAAAATAAAAACAAATTTTAAAACTTATACAAAATCATGTTAAAAAAATTTGAACAATTAAAAGACCTAAAACAAGCTATCAAAGAACAAAAAAAAAGGATCAAATGCATACCTTGAACAATCAACACTGATTTTTAGAAGGATTTGTCACTCCAAAATCAATCTCTAGCACCTTCTCTTCAAACTTGCAAAATGGGCACACCAAAATGAGATAGCTTAATAAGAGAGCAAAGTAGAAACAAAATGAGTGTGATATATTCTAATAGACTCCTTCTAGGGTTAGAAGGAAAAAGTATTTTAATACTCATATTATGTGTTTTTTTCACATTTTGGCCACAAGAGTTGTGAGTTCGTGTAGGGTCCCCCCAACTTCACCCGAGTCCGCCAAACAATAAGCGGGTCCTTGCAGGGTCCATGCTACGAATTGTAGCTTCGCAGAGGTCTATGTCATTGCAAACCTGTGCAAACCCTATGAGGACCCACCACGGACCCCAAGCTAATTCGGACACACTGAGGACCCAAACCTGCTTGGCAAGTTTCCGACTCTACAACTCAATTGACAACTAATGGTGCTACTAGGGGTTATGTGTGTCTGCAAGGTTCATAACAATAAGGTTAGAATGGGCTTATTTATGTTTTTACTACCTAAGGCTTATTTGTCTCTGAAGTGTCTGCCCATATTGCCAGAGTTTCATATTTTGTGCTAAAAACTAAGCCAACGCATAAGTCATCTGCATGTTCCTCATATGCTAGCATATATTGATCAGTGTCTTGTCTTCTTATTGTATATAGAGAAATAGCTAAGGCAATATCCTAACCTAGCAACAATAGACAACAACTTTCTTGTACTCCCTCATCAAGAGTTATATTGTTGACATGACCATCAACCTGTGCTACAACCTTCTTGGTTGCCCTCCTCTATTTCCTAGGCTAACATCTCTCCCCTTGACTTTGTCAATTTTAAGAAATGTTCCATTCTATTCTCTATTGTTGACATGAGCATCAACCTCTACTACAACCTTCTTGGTTGCCTCCTCTCTATTTCCTAGGCTGACATCTGTCCCCTTGACTTTTGACATGTTAAAGAAACGTTCCTTTCTATTCTCTATCAAGAAATCCTTGAATCCTTTTGAGACTCATAAAGTAACAATCAAACATAAAATTTGCACACGTGTATTTTAACATCGTTAGGTACATCTCCACCTATTTTGAGATCCATGTTCCTTATATCAAACAGCGCATCGCCAATTTGAAGCCTTGGTGGAGAGGGTAAGCTTTGTTTACCTCATTAGGATCCAATACATTTTCTCCTACTTCCTTTGTGTCCATTGAATGGAACCAAGGGTGGAGCAACACTTTGTCTTATTACCTAAATTTGTGATGGTGTTAGCACTCAATTTGTTGCAGAGTTGTTCAAATGAGAAAGACACATTTCATTTTCTCTTGTTCCATGTACTATGAGATCAAAGGGAGATTCTATTGCTTGTTTGATGAGAATTAAGTCTCTCTCCTCTTTCTTCAAATACATAGATCAGAGGTGCCTCGCTCTTTACCTTTAGGAGGTCCTCATAGTTAAGGACCACTCTCTTCAACATCAGTTCCCTACAAAACCACACTCTGTTAAGCTTGTCACCTCTTGTTTTGTAGTGGTCTCCCCTTCATGTGGTACCAAACTAACGAGACTTGGACCCGGTTCGGACTCAGCAAGGGTAACTCAACTCATGACCCGGTTCGAACTCGGCAATGACTCAGCAAAGTGATAAAACCCTTGAAATTTAGAGTTTTTTTGGATTTAAATTAATTCTATGCACCCATTATTGAATAAAAATTAAAGACACAATAACATCATAAAATAGAAGGTAATTTGATCACATACATAAGATACATTGATTACGTAACTAGAAAGGCAAAAGAAATCTAAAAAATCAGCCGAGTCAAATGAGTTAACCGAGTCACCTAGACAAATCACCCAAGTCACCCAACTGAGTTAAGCGAGTCAAGTGTGTTAGCTCAGTTGACCCGTCGAGCCAGAGTCAAGGGTCATTTTGACCCGACTGAGGTAACTTGACTCGCTGACTCGGACGACTCTCCCGACTCACGGTGAGTCTCGTTACTATGTGTGCTATCAATCGATCGCTTGAACCCTTCTGTTATCATCAGATCTATGAGACCTCGCAGAACCTCTTCTCAGCAGCGGTCTTGTTCTTCTTCTTCGAGAGGTCTTGAGAGATGACTTGGGCCTCCTTGTCCTAGAGCCTATCCTGGGTTCTAGACTTTTTCTTGGCTTCTCAGTGCAGCTAGTTGATTGTTTAATTTATTGTTGCTTCTTGCTTTTGTTCTATTTTTCTCTCTTCAAACAGTATTTGGTGTTTTTGCATTGGGTTGGCCTTCTGCGTATTTCAGCACTCTTGTGGACCCTCTTGGTGGTCTTTTGTTGGACACTAACAAATTTATCTCACCAACTTGTTGAGACACTTGATTTTGGCTTTAGGCAGAAATCCCTATAGCAAGAGTGGCTATATCGTTCAATGTAGTTTGTGTTCTGATAATAGAGTCTTGGATTTCCCTGTATGCTCCTTAATAATTAGAATCAGCCCTTTGCCTTTGCTCCTATCCATTGATAATTGAACCCAACATTGCATTCCTTACTCTTTATTTCTCCCCAAAACACATTCCATTCGGTCAAATTGATGATAAAAGTTGAATCTCCTTGCACTTACCCAAGTATGGTCAATAAAGTGCTCAATGTCACAATTCCACTCAAAGGCATGGCCCAGTGTAAACAGTGCTGCAGCACCCCAAAGATCAGCCACCACAAAAAAAAATCATTCGCTGGTATCTAATCAAACAAGGTGGAGATGTCTAAATCCATATACATTTTTCAAGTCACATTAAAATCCTTTATAAAACTTGATCTTCCTAATTTATAAGAGCATGAGACAGAAAAGAAAAGCAAAAGCATACCATTAGGAAGGGTTTGCTGCAGGCAAAGAATTTAGAACCATTTCCTATGGCAGTTAAAAGAATAGAGGCAACAAAGCCACATTACCTAAAGACTATTGTAGAAACACGAGGATCTAGCTATGGCTGGAGTATAAGAACACGAACACAAAGTACAAAAATATCAATTTTTTATTTTTATGTCAGACAAATTGAGCAAAAACAGACCAAAAAAATGTCATGTCCCCATTTTGAAGGTAATTTGATTTAATTAATTTAATTAATTAAGTTGTCCAAAATAATGAATATTTTATGAGGATGACTAATTAATTATATTAATTAAATAAATAAGTGGTATTAAGTTAATTATTTATAAAGTTATCAAATAAACAAATATTAAAAGGTAACTTTATATTTAATTAATTTACTAAAGTGACTTGAATTATAAAATATTTTATAAAGTCACTTAATAAATAAAATAATGTTCTAGAAGTTTCTGGAGAAAGTGGAGAAAAATAAATAAATAAGCACCCTGGGTTTCATTCTCAGCAGGCGGATTTGATGTTGTTGTTGTTGTTGTTTCACTTTGTGGAGCTTAGAGTTTCTACAGATTACTTCTTTGTCATAGGAAATGAAAACTTCCTATTGATAGCAATTTTGAGGGAGTGAAATATCACTTGAATTATTGCATCTGGGAGGAAAATACTTAAGTCTTCTATTTGTGCTACATTGAGAAAAAATATTTGAGTACAAAAAGCAGTCCAAAAAAAGCAATCCGAAAAAGCAGTCGGAAAAAGCAATCTAAAAAAGTAGTTCGAAAAAGCAGTCCGAAAAAGCAAAGCGAAAAAAGCAGATCCGAAATAGCAAAGCGGAAAGGCAGCATTGGTGAAAATTATTACAGCCATCTACAACCAAGTTCCTTTGTTAGCATTGCATTTTAGGTGTTATAAGTTTCAGCTATAGGTGTGCATTATACCAACATTATCATTTTTGTAATCCATATAAATGCCAAGAGTCTTGACCATATTTCATGAGCATTGTATTAGAAATTTCATTGCAATTAAGGAGATAATAGTTGCTGGTGTCATTTGAACAATTCAATATCATTTATTATCAGCTAGTTAGTTTGCATACCAATTGTTTGTAAAAATGGCAGTTGGCTGTAGGTGTTCATTTCTCATCCTTAGATCATATATATGCATTGAATATTGCAAAAATTAATTGCACATTCATGTTAGGTCATTGTTTAGACAATCTAGAATCTTCTTGCAAGCATTCTTATTGATGCAAATTGAAGAAAAAAGTCTTTTTAGCCAACTGAAAAGTTATATCAGTCATATGACCCTTGTATGCAAAGTGTTTGACAAAATTTCTTGAGCCTCCAATCAGAAGTTTTCAATCAGATTTAAGCAACGTCATTACAATGGTATCAGAGCTATATTCCTGCCATCCTGAGGGTTTAGCAATCACGTGCAGCCACCCAGATTCTACACTCGCAGGCAAGCTTGGTTTGACAAGGAACAAGATTTTGACAGGCAACGAGACACCATGGGTGACAAGCAAGAGCATAGCCCACCAAGAGACAATAGGAATGAGGATCAGGAAACAAGGGAATTTTACAGAACAATGGTTACAAGACAAGAGCGGATGGCTGAGGCTTTGCAAGCACTCACCACCGTAGTTGAGCGCATGGACACACAGAACAGATGGAATCAAGAGCAAGAGGATAACAGGAGTGTAGTGGGATCACCTAGAGTTCACAGAACTCCTTCCAAAACAGCAAATAGACCTACACGACCCACCTTCTTAAGAGAAGAACGTACAGTAGAAGAGAATGATGAATATGTTGAGGAGCCTACCTTTGCTGATGTATATATGGCTACTCATGATGAATGGCAACGATTGACACCAGGAGCTCGAGAGCTCATGCATTTTGATCGTTTTGTACAAACGAGGATGGACTACTATAGGTCTCAACAGGAGAGGAGACCTCGGAATCAGAATAAGGATCTCAAGCAAGCTACTAATAAGCTTACATTACCTATGTTTGATGGAAGTGACAAATCTACTGCACAGTCATGGATTCATAAGTTGGATACTTTCTTGGTTCTTCGACCCATGACAGAAGAGGAAGCCATCAAATTTGCCACTTTGCACTTGGAAGGAACAACACATGAATGGTGGTATCATGGATTGGTTACATTGCAACATAATCGGATTACATCTTATGCGGAGTTTGTGGATAGATTGGTGGAACGTTTTGACAAGAAAGACCCAGAATCATACTTTAGAAATTTGGCTCAACTCAAGCAAGTTGGGAGTTTGGAGAACTACATTGGGAACTTTCAGAGATTGTCAGTAATGGTTCCCAATATCTCAGAGAGACGACTGGTGGTGTTATTCATGGAAGGTTTATTGGAGCCTATGAGAGGATGGATAAAAGCCCTTGGTCCTCCTACTCTCTAGGAGGTGATGAAGAAGGCTAGGAGCATGGAGTTTGCAACACCAAAGAGCAAGAGCTTGCATAAGGAAATCCCTTTAACAAGCAATGAAACTCCCCAACAATCAGACAAGAGAAAAAAATCAGCACCTATGATGTAAGAGGAGACACGAGAAGAGTTGAGGAAGAAGAAATTATGCTATTGGTGCAAGGAGCCTTACAACAAGGATCATGATTGCCCTTTGAGGCCGAAGAGCAAGGCGAACTGTTTCATGTGGGCATACTATGAGGACTCTAATTCTGATGAAATTGATCAGCAAGTTGCTTCAGAACTTAATGAGGGTGAGGAGACTTCTGCTCCCATGGCATATATTGCCAATGTTCAGGATGAGACTACATTCAGGTTCAGGGGGACAGTTGATGGATAGAATTGCATCTCTATGCTTGATACTGGTGCGACACATAACTTTATTAATGGAAATTTTGTAGCTCGGTGTAGACTTCAGGTTGAGGATTTTGGTGGATTCAGAGTTCGAATAACAGATGGATATACTCTCGCATGCACCAAAAAGGTTGCTAATCTAACCTTGAGATTGAACAAGTATGAGTTACATTCAGATTTTTATGTGGTCAACATGGGAGAGATGGACATAGTTTTGGGAATGAAGTGGCTCCAGGACTTGGGAGTATTTACCCTCAATGTACCTAAGATGGAAATGTCTTTTGAGGTTGATGATAGGAGGCATGTATTGAGGGGGATTACGGATGGAGGCTTGCATTTTATCAGAGGGTTGGACAGTAAGAGAAAGAAAAAAGTGATTCAGGAGAAACATGAGATGATTCTCAATCCATTGTTGTCATGTCCCCACTCTAGCTCAGTCTAGCAGAGACATGTGAGTCAACTTATTATGGGGTCTTGTAGGCTGACAGGGTTGGATAGAGACCCAGTATGGTTATTCAGTGTTGGGAACTTGGTGTTCTGGGGGTTACTGATCAATTGGGAGACGTTCCTTGTTTTTAGGAGACAGTTCCTATATTTATGGGGTTTATTCCTAGTTTTTAGGAGGTATGATCATGCACAAGGTTGGGTTTCCATGAGTTTGCTCTTTGGGTTCAGTTTCAAAGGGATAGAGCTTGTTTCCTAAAATTTAAGAGCATCCCTAGATTTTAGGTATGAGACTACCAGTGGATCCTTGATTTCCGACTTCAGTCACAAACAGGTGACAGGATGATTTTATGGTTTGTAATGTCAGTTGGGCATTTTGCAGCTATTTGGGTTATATTTTTAATATTTCCTAAGTTAGCATTTAATAATTAAATAAGGCTAAGTTAATAGCCATTTTGGAGTAATAAGGAGAATTTTGACCTCATCTGGATGCGTACCCCTTGGTGTGATAGCTCGTTGGAAAGGTCTTGAACTTTTCTAAATCTTTCTCTTTGGTCTTAGGGCAATTCAGTGAACGGATTTATGTCTATGGAGAAAAAGGGTCATTTTTAGTAACATTGCCACTTTAAAATAAGACTTAAATCACTTTTGTAACCCAATGCCTTTTGGAGTCACTTTAGGGTTCGATTTTCTTTGGAAGGGGTTATAAGGAGATGGAGGCGCCATTCCTCATTCATATTATGCATTTTAAACTTGTTTACAAATTTGCTCTGCTTGGGCGATTTTATTCTGGGACGCAAACCCCAGGGTATTTACTGGCTGGGACGTAACCCTCAGCAGTATTTGGTTTTGGAATTTTCAGTGGTATCAGCTGTTATCAAGGAAGGAGGACGCCATATCAGCTTGGCTCCGCAGTATTGTTTAGCTAGGCACAATTATTAGTACATGGGAAAGTGAGCCTTGCTGCAGTAGCCGCCATTTGCAGCACTTTGAAATATAGTCGGATAGTCAGCAGCAGACGTATGCATGTTTACAGTCCTTTTCCATCAGCCAGTGTGGCGTCATTGTTAGGGAAAATGTACTGGATTCTTTATTTGGTTCTATAATTCAAAGATCTGCCTGGTACGATTTATATCAATTCTGATTTTACTGCATATTGTTATTTATTTTCAGACTCTTTTCATATCATTTGCTCCTTCTCATTTCTATGTTGAATAATCATCAAAAACGCAAAAACAAACAAACTCTTCTGCATTTCCGTCTAGTTCTGCAAGAAAACTTTAATAAACAGGGAAAACAAAATTAAAAAGAAGAAAATATAATAAAGCTACAGCAGATTAGCAGCAGAGATCCATCAGGGGTCTTTCAATTGTTCGAAGTGGAAGCTGCTTGGTCATATGACAATCCACTCTATAGCTTGGATGATGATAGCTCTTTTGATTCCAGTCTTGAGATGAGCATTGTTGATAGTGTTTATGATCCTACTAGTGCATCGAGATTGCAAAGGGGGCTCACAGAGGAGATTTCAAAGGTGTACATGGTGAGGAATGCTTACAGCTTCATTTTTTATTCTCATGTACATGACCTATTCATGATACACAATTCAGAAGCGCATGTGTTGAATAGTTGGGATGATAGTATGAAGTTTGGAGGCAAGGTTGATCAATCTCTTGGCTTGCTCACACTTGAGGCTAATACTTCTGCAATACTTGATGATGATATTGAGTTGGTATGACAATTTCAGTTTGGGCAAATGTTGCAGAGATTGTTCGATGATGACAGGGACATTATGCAGTACTTCTTGTGGGATCCAGGTGGTGAATTGCTTGAGGACAAGCAATTTCAGGGGGGGCGGACTGTCATGTCCCATTTTTGAAGATAATTTGATTTAATTAATTTAATTAATTAAATTGTCCAAAATAATGAATATTTTATGAGGATAACTAATTATTTATTTTAATTAAATAAATAAGTGGTACTAAGTTAATTATTTATAAAGTTATCAAATAAACAAATATTAAAAGGTAACTTTATATTTAATTAATTTAATAAAGTGACTTGAATTATAAAATATTTTATAAAGTCACTTAATAAATAAAATAATGTTCTAGAAGTTTTTGGTGAAAGTGGAGAAAAATGAATAAATAGGCACCCTGGACTTCATTCTCAACAAGCAGATTTGATGTTGTTGCTGTTGTTGTTTCACTTTGTGGAGCCTAGGGTTTCTGCAGATTACTTCTTTGTCATAGGAAACGAAAACTTCCTATTGATAGCAATTTTGAGGGTGTGAAATATCACTTGAATTATTGCAGTTGGGAGGAAGGTACTTCAGTCTTCTATTTGTGCTACATTGAGAAAAAATATTTGAGTACAAAAAGCAGTTAAAAAAAGCAAACCGAAAAAAGTAAATTCGAAAAAGCAATCCGAAAAAGAAGATCCGAAATAGCAAAACGGAAAGGCAACATTGGTGAAAATTATTATAGCCATCTACAACCAAGTTCTTTTGTTAGCATTGCATTTTAGGTGTTATAAGTTTCCACTATAGGTGTACATTATACCAACATTATCATTTTTGTAATCCATGTAAATGCCAAGAGTCTTGGCCATATTTCATGAGCATTGTATTAGAAATTTCATTGCAATTAAAGAGATAATAGTTGCTGGTGTCATTTGAGCAATTCAATATCATTTATTATCACCTAGTTAGTTTGCATACCAACTGTTTGTAAAAATGTCAGTTGGCTGTTAGTGTTCATTTTTCATGCTTAGATCATATATATGCATTGAATATTGCCAAAATTAGTTGCACATTCATGTTAGGTCATTGTTTAGACAATCTGGAGTCTTCTTGCGAGCATTCTTATTGATGCAAATTGAAGAAAAAAGTCATTTTAACAAACTGAAAAGTTATATCAGTCATATGACCCTTGTATGCAAAGTGTTTGACAAAATTTCTCAAGCCTTCAATCAGATTTGAGCAGGATCATTACAAAAAATGCAAAATTAGCAATAAAAGTAACAAAATTATTCAGTTGGGAATTTTGACAAAAGATAAAAGAAGAATCCTTCTATAGGTATATGCATAGAGAAATATAATTTGGAATTAATTTGTATGTTTTACCAATATTTGAAACAAATCCCAAAAGATGAATCTCCTTGAATGATGTACAAAGAGAGAAATAATGTATATAAATGTCCACAAATGACCAACATTTAACTTGTTGGAAACAACACTCACCTGCAATATTTCAAGTGCTGAAAGATAACCACGGATGTCTGTATTCTTGTAGCCGTAGCCCTCAAGATCTGCGATGATGGTGAATTTTTCCAGTTCTCTTGGCAATCTGGATGGATTGAGTAAGCATTATTCCAGGCATATTTATCTCCTAATCTTTTTATTTTTATGTCCTCAGCTAAGACAAGATACATCATTAGAACATTTAAAAGTGAAATTTCCTGGTCCGGACTGCATCATTATGTGGAAAGAATGAAGAACATCAGACAAATTATATTAATATCCACATTTTGACTAAAGTGGGTCATTCAGATTAAATACTTCCCATTATACCAGAAAATGAATAGTGTAGAAAACAACCCAGGAGCCAAAAATCACACATGATATAATATATTAGAACCAAAAGTGATGATGGTTAACTTAGATGGAGTGAAATCAAAACCCAGAACACATAAGCGTTAGCCATAATGTGCAAGTAAAACTATAAAAAATAATGCAAGGGATTACCTGGTAGTAATTTTGTCAAATCCGTAGACAACAAGACCTGTAGAAATACACAAAAGGACCATTCAAACTGTAGAGTCTTGGATTCAGGAGACTTAAAGTTATTAAATATAAAATATGGATTCAAAAGAGCCACTTACGTTTGAATTCCTCTAGGTCCCTGTCATCGCTGTAATGCCTTGCAGCAAGAATTACTCCAATTGGATGCCCTTGTTTGTCCAAACCTTGTATAAATATCTTCTCCTTTTTTAGCTCGTTAGAGACCTCCGACTCTGGAATATAGCCAAGAGGTACAAATTCCTGTCTCCATTTCAGATAATTCAGGAAAAACTGAGATGCTTTTTGCACATTGAAATCTCGTGCACGCAAAAAACGTTTCAGTGTAGCATCATCTGCAGTCTTCAAAAGAAAAATTACAGCATTCAGGTAGGTTATTTGTATGATAATATTAACATATTGATTATAACCTCCTTGATTCATATCATTTCTACTGTGATCCAAGAATATTGAAATTTTTTATTTTAAAAATCACTCAACACTAAAGCTAATAATGGAGCATGGGCGCAGAATATATCTATCAGAGTTGCTGACTTTGCCAAACACAATTGTTGTACACTTCTGGCAACATCCTGCTCCATCCATGCTGGCAGAAACGAAATTTAAATCTTCCATGTAGAACCCAAAACTATTGGCATCTCGTACAGACACAAATTTACATCACATTTCCCATCACATTGAAAATTTGAAACTTATAATACACAGAAAAATGTAAAAGGCTTCACGTGCCTTGTTAGAAACGTGTTACACTTCAGCAGATGCAAATAAATTGGCAACGACTAGATCTGAGATTGGCCGTTTTAAGGTATGAATAGTGGAAATGCAAGATATTATTTCATGTATTGCTGTTAGGATGAAACCCAGTTTGGGGTGCATTTCAAGAATGCGGATGTATTTGTGAGAAAGGCATTCATCATATAATGAATAAAATAATGCAATGTGGATAAAATAATCCAATGTTGACTTTCGTAATATTGTGGATCCTGAATCAAGATTCATTTATCCTGTATCTGTAATATTGTTTTCCTCCACTAGTGTTATTTTTCATTCTTCACTGCACTGACATCTCAAATTTAATGTTGGACAGTGATTTCATCACAGCAGTTCTGATTTAGTTGAATCTTAAAATAACAGTTTTCAAGGTTGATTATGAGATAACACCAACAAATTACTGGTTAACAACTCATTATTAAGTGTTACTCAACCTTGTTTCCTTAAGACCTATATAATAATTTAGTTTATAATGTTCTCCTCAATCAATAACAGTGTGAAGGAGGGGTACGAAGAAGAAGGAAGCCGTGAGAAGAAAAAAACAAGCAGCATAAAGAGTAAAACAGCAAAGAAAGCAGATAAATTTAGAATTTTATACAGAAGTTGGAAGATATTTCAAGCAGAAGGAATAAAGGAAGGTCCAGAAACCAGATTATAATCCTCAAAAATAGAATTAAAACACACTGTAGAAATTCATTGTCTATTCTTAGAAACTGATTTCATTTGTTATAATTAACATTTAAATTTGAATTTCTACATGTTTTCTTGTGTAATGCACAGATATATGCTTGTTATGATGCACTCTAATGTCATATAGACAAGTATTAGGAACCTACATCAAGTGCTCCATACGAAATCAAATCCTCAAACATGTATTCATGGGTCAAAAACTAATATAAAAGTAAAATGCACCTATTCCATGTAACATGTTGTTGCACCAATAGACAAAACATTTGTACTTCATTTTATCCATATCATCATCAAACTGATTATTGTTTGTAGTATGTACTTCAGTCTAAGTTAATAGTGGTCAATTGAATGATGCATGAAATCTTAGTACACAGCCTACTTGAGAATTACTTTGTAGAAGAAAAAAATGCAAGACACAAAGCAAAGAATTAGCAAAACATAATTTGAAGATGGAGGATGTAATGGCTATCGATCTCCTGCACTCTCCAAAAACGATTCAATAGAGTTGCTGTTGAAGACTATTGGAGGAATCCCAGAAAGATCAAGTGACGACTGAACAAGGGCTTTGAGTTGCTCACAGAGGAACAAAGAAGCTGCTTTAGGAATAGCACGGATTGAGACAAGTGGCAGCAATGAGGACTTCTAGCATTTGGCGGTCTGTATTTATGGAGACAAAAGTTCAGGGAGGACCCTAGGGTTTCGGGAGAAAGTGCACTGGAAAAGGTCTAAAAGATTAAGTGGCCCCAACAAAAAAGATGTGTTTTAAAGGTGTTTGTTTCTGGCTGTGCCTGTGGGCCTTATGCAGCATTTCCTTGCAAGGAACAGGTTAGGTTATGGTTCTCCTTGTCTCTTTTGTCATCTCAATGAAGTGTTTCTTTTTATTGTTGTCTTTTGCCCTGGCCACAAAACTTCTTCACACAAACTCACGATTATGCTTTAGGAAAAGCCACCAAACCCTTTGGTCATAGATACTTTGGTCTTTTCAAGAAAATCATCTTTACCAAAGGAAACAGGTAGGTGCTAGTAAATAACACACATCCAATAAACTTTGGAAGATTTCTAAACGACTCTTACATGCAGCCTTTTAAATCTTGGTTGAAATGGTTATGTTTGGAGGGTTTACTGATTTCTGGAAGTCACTCTGTTTAAATTAGAAATGGAGCTTCAGAATCTTACCCTAACATTCAACTGGAGAATACAATTGGGCCTCGGGCCTCTTTTTGGCAGGGTTCATTGAAGTTAATGCGGCTTATGTCAGTATGAGACCAATCTTCTTGAATACAAAGCAGTGTAGAGGGATATTAAGATGTAGGCAGATTCACAAGATGAAGCAATCTCAGAAAAAGCTGTTTGTGATGCTTCCAAAAACAGCAAGAAGCCCTGCTAGTACATCTTATATGGTGCCTCATAGTGAACAAAAAGTACAATATGAGAATAAAGTGGTTTTATTGGTTCAACGGGAGACAAAGGCTAAACAAACCAAAACCAATAAATGCACAATAGACGAGAAGGAAATTAAGGATAGGGCTCTGCAATGTCCCCTATCAGGATACTTGATATGTCAAGACAAATACTTCACTTTAATTTACACTTGCGCTATCTGATTTTCTCGATTGAACTATGTAGTGCAAATTACGTTCAAAATCATCTTTCTGCTTCTTATTTACAATTCCATATACATAATACATACATACATACATACACACACACACACACACACACATATATATATATATAGTTTCTGATCTCAATCTTATAACCAATATTAGTACTACAGTAGTACATGGTATTCATCTCCTGTATTATCTTTTCCTTATGAAGAGTGTCAAAGAAATTTATATTCACTTATTCCTGCATTTAGTACTGTTTGCTTTACATAAGTAAATTGATATGATCATTTGTACTTTCTTGGTAGTGCTGGTGTGTATAAGATCTTCCTGTCTTTTGTTAATTACTTGGCAGATGTGTCCTTGACTAGTGGCATGGTCTAACCTCTCCAAAGCATATTGTAATGCCCCCTTATGGGTTTTTGTTTAAATAATGAACCATCAACCAGTATATATCCATACAATTGTAATTGGAGAAATCTTGATAAAAATGTGAGGTCTAATGATTAATCTGATCTCTGATGCACATTCCAAATATCAGATAAGAGGTCTGTCTAATGGTGAATATTATGATGGGTTAAGTTCTCAAATTATCTAGGGAACAATAGAATCCACAATCTTCACCAAGATCTGATCATTTTTCATGTAGTGTGACTTACAGCCATATCTTATGAACTATACTAATCCACTCGTATGAAAGAAGAGTAAAAATGTATGGTTCACTCATCTTGAGCGATCTCTTCTAGACATGCATTTTCTTTTATATTGTTTCTATCTGCTTGATTCTTTGTTTTGTCACTAAATACAGGTATCTTGGTTCTTGTTCCTTATCCATTGCCTAAGGAAGAGTTCTTCTCAATGTTCTGTATGGACTATCTTACTCACGTATTGCATATAACTTAAGTGATGAACATTCCACTTATCTCCCTCTCTAGACTGTATTCTCCCTTGTTCATGATTGATGAGTAAGGTTTGTCCTTCGTGTTACACCCCAAATTTTTGCCCTAAATTTTAAATTGAACTTAGCCATTGATTTTACGAATCAATATCATATGAAAGTGAGTGAGTTAATTATAGCCATTGTATCAATTTATTTCTTCCTGATCATATGAAAGTGAGTTAATTATAGGCGTGGTATCAATTTATTCTTCCTGATCATGTGAAAGTGAGTTTAGCCGTTGTATCAATTTATTCCTTCCTGATCATGTGAAATGAGTTAGTTGAAATATATATGTTGTATTCACTAATAATGAGATATTTTCATGAACATGTGAAATGAGTTAGTTATTTTGATGTTGATGAAATCTCTAACGGTCACTAAATGATTTTGAATTAACAATTTATAAGTCCTGAATTGATGTCTTGGCAAGAATGTTGTTTTGAATGATTACAGGAAGAAGACTGAAGAGTGGGGAAGCATTGCTAAACGGGATCATCGGAAGGGGATGGTCGAATAGTCCAATCATCTGAATCGACAAGTTTGACCTAAGTCCACTCTTGCAAGGATACTAGGTTTGATAACATGTATTATGGAACCGCATGAGCTATTGAAAGAACAATATAATAATCAATTTAAAATTTAAAATTATAATTCATACCTTTGAAGAAATTATTAATGAATTCATTATTTAATTATTATTATTCACACTTAAATACGAACATATGTACGTAAAAATAAGGTGACACCAATAAATTATAAGCTATAATCTAATGATGCCACTTTACCAATACGTACACATGAACGTATTTAAAAATGAACAATAATAATAAAATAATAAAATAACTCTTTTAACTTCTTATTTTCTTTCTTTTCTTTCCCTCCCTCTTCTTCTCTTAAATCGTTTAGAATAGCATTTGAATGGATTCTTGTGATTGAAGGAAGTCGGAGAGTCAAGCCTCTCTTTCTTTTATAGTCTCATAATCGTATCACAACACACTTTTTATTCTTCATCTTTACCTTCTTGCTATCGGTGACACTCAAGTATTGAGAATAAATTCCTCTAAGATTAATTCTGTCTGCAAATAATTACAATTGCTTGCCATGGGAAGTCTGAACCAATAGTGGAGTCCGACTCTTGATTTCAAAGCCTCTCAAATATAAACGAAGTGTCAAGTAAGACTATTGTTGAACCAGCGTATGTCCTTTCTTTTATTTCTTTGTAATGTTAAGCTCGTCTGGTTCATGTAGTATCCGCAAACTAGGAATATTATAGAGACTTGTTTCCTTTTATTCATTTCCATATATCGCATTAGTTGTATCCTTGTGCCATGATACATAAAATCCATAATGTTGATGTCAACTTATTTTCAGATTGAATTCAAGAGAAGAACATGTAGATTTTAGAATATGGAACATGTTTACCGATACTTAATCATGAAAGCATATCAATCATGTGTCAATAATTATCTCAGCTCAGAATTTAATACATCCTTTTATATCACATAGAGATGGAATTGAAATCATGTAGTCTGAACACTGAGGAATTCACCGACAATATTGCCAAAATGAGTGAAGAGGTGTAAAGCAAAAACAATGGATAAACTCGCGAGCACCTAGGAATCACCGGCATGGTACCCCGAATTGGTTAGAAGGTGTAAAGAGTCTACACAAATAAAAAAATGGTATCAGATCAAATAAATAATATGCTAAAAACTATAATAGCTCATGCATGTTCCAATTATGTAATATGTTGTCAAGTCGACTGGTGGAGATTGGG
The DNA here is from genome assembly GCA_028749045.1 of Cupressus sempervirens. Lineage (NCBI taxonomy): Eukaryota > Viridiplantae > Streptophyta > Pinopsida > Cupressales > Cupressaceae > Cupressus > Cupressus sempervirens. The sequence continues at coordinate 446,994,747 of CM053791.1, forward strand.
TTTGTGGACCCAACTTGAAATCCTTGGCCAGGGTAGAAATTAGGCAGATGTGCCTAACATGTGACCTTTGTTGATTGTCCAGCCGCTTCAGTTATTTTGGATAATAACTGGTGGGACTTCAACCCACCTGATTATTCTAATGGTTGGGCTTATGAACATCCCAAACCCAATCCCAAGGTAGGGAGGGTCGTTCTATTAATTTAGAATGTGTGGGGATAAGTAATGGTCCGCAGTTGGGAGATTAAGCCTATGTCAATGCTTCTCCTCTCACCAATGCCGAGGCTTGGACAACGAGAGAAAGAGATTCATCTATTTTCGCTATATGTTCTTTCACTTTTTACCTCTGCTAGAATAGATAAATATTTTTATTTTAAGATGTAGAAAATATTTACTTTTATGTTAATAAGCTTTTCAACTGATGTAATTAGTCGTTACTTTATTTGTCGCTTAATATCTAGAATTTGTCAAATTGTTAAGCAATATCTTTTTTGTTGAATAATCAATTGAATATGTAAGATGGATTGAAAAGAGTTTCTTTCAGTTATAATCAATTGGTAGAAATCTGTCATGTGAAATGAAATCAGTTACTTGTGAGATTAGTTTTAATTTGAGATTAAAATATGGTTATGAAAATTTCGTATGTTACACTTCATCTAATGAGCTACGACGAGGTGTCAACTCTTCAATGCTATAACAAAAAGTAACCCTTCCAATTAATGGTCAGTATTATGCATATAGTCCTCATTCAACAAATAGCATGTCCTAATATTGATTATTAACTTAATGTTTCATATCACTTCTATAATTTTAGCATTGATCATTGTTGATAAATAGGTTTGACATTATCAATGTAATTTCTAAAATTGATCATGTTTGTCATGTGACAAGTGACAATCGTATCAACAATTAGAGAGATTATGATCAAATAACAATTTGTCACAATCTTCCTCTACATTTGAGAGAGGCAGATCCCTACGTGATGATGGTATTTAAGATTTTTGGTTTACTTTAACCTAAGAGTACATCAGGGGAAAAGACAAAACTAAAGAGAGATTAATATTAGAAACTCCAATAATAGACATATGAATACTATTTGAGATTCAAAATGAATAATTATTAAAAATGAGATTTAAGCACAAAACAAGTTTTAATATGTACTAAGAAAATGAATCTCACATACAAGGGAAAGGTTATTTTTACACACCCAACTCAAGATATTGTGAAATGAATGCATATATTACATTAATTGCACGCATTATAATGATTTATGTGAATTCATAATGAGTTTCACCAATTTAACACACGAAAAGTTAGCAATCATAACTAAGAGCAACATTCAGAAAGTACAAATGCATGTCTTCATTATTATGTTTCTAAGATTGTACAATCTCAAACCCTTCTATAGATAATGCAAAACTAAAAGTGATTTGAAGTTTCACCTTCACAAAAAAGTCCTCCCTACATTACAAAAGTGGCATTGTATTTATAGGATCACAAGATAACCTCCTTGTAGCTACCTTCTTTTGCAAGTTAGTAACACACAAATTGAACAAGGCTATCAACCTTACGAATTTCAAGCAAAAAGAGTAAAGTACTTAAATTTGACCAAAAGTGACAAAAGTCACTAAACCTACATGCATTGAGAAGAAAGACTAACCATTGACTTCACTGAGATAGCTTTTCATTTTTGCCCGCTTCATCTTTGACAACTTTGAAAAATTCCTAACACTAAGAATTGTTTGTCTTTGTTTTCTTAAATAGCAATTGCAATTTTATTTCACCATCCTGATCATTGACATACATGAATATTCATTCTCCAACAACTTGAATATGATTGCATGATTTCAAACTATATTTGGTGGACCTTATTCTCTATCCACAAATAAAATGTACTTTTGATTAACATTAAAGTTTGCATGGAGCATGATCAATTTTCATGTACTCATCTTCAATACCACCTATATATGACACCAATCAAACTATGTTTTACCATAGATTGGTATCACGGACTAATTATATAATTCATTCAAGTACTATTGTACCACATGCCTTTTATGAAAACAAGAATAAACCACTTGTATTTGTAAAATCATCTTCTTCATTGTTTCATGTCTTCAATGTCAGCCATACTATAATATTTCAATACTATACCATCCTTTCTGAGTCATCTACAAAATATGTCAATTAGGTCTACTGTCAAAACATGACATAGAAATATCTTGGAGTAGAGGGTTCTTTCAATCTCCATTTTTGAGATCTTTGAGGGTTGCATAAAGCAAAAATGTCTTCCTCAAGTTTTCCCCTACTATCACAAGCAATATTACACTATCTGATCCTTTCCAACACACTGATGATGTTTTTGTTCCTTTTATTTCAAGTTTCACCAAGACTCTTGATATTTATTTTTCAGAAAATAATTGAAAAGAGGCAAACCTTTATTGATCTTCATTTCTAATTTGGAAACAATAAAACTGAGAGCTTCCATTATCTAGATTCCTAGAATGAGGAGGTTGACATGTAATGTCCCCATCTTCTTAGCCTCTTAATGGAGTTCTTGTTAGCCGATTGGATGGTTCCAGTGGTATTTTGTATTCTGTAGCCGGCGGTCCGGCGATGTTTCTGTAGCCGACGGTCCGACGGTGTTCCTGTAGCCGACGGTCCGCCGATGTTTCTGTAGCCGATGGTCTGGCGGTGTTCCTATAGCCGACGGTCTAACAATGTTTCTGTAGCTGACGGTCCGGCGGTGTTTCTGTAGCTGACGGTCCGGCGATGTTTCTGTAGCCGACGGTCCGGCGGTGTTTCGGTATTCCGTAGCCGACGGTCCAGCGGTAAATAGTTTGTAACGGATAGAATAATTGTGGCCAACGAACTCCTTCGGGAAGGTTCGGCAGTAGTATTTATATCCCGTCTGGGATCATTGTAAAGCATCATTAATCTACTATTGCGAATATAATTCTGCTATTCTGCTATTATTGTCTGTATGTGTTGACTTCTTTACCTGTACGGTAAACACTTCTTAGCTTTTCATTCTCCAAAGGCTAAGTGGAGAAATAAGGAGAAATAAATTAAATTAAAGTTGACAAATAAATAAATCTAAAGGTGACTTTATATTTAATTAATTTAATTTTCTAGAAGTACAACTAATTATCGCATTGGAAAGGGGGAAGCTTCTAGAGTGCAATTAAATAATAGTTTATTTCCTTCTAGAAGGGTGAAGGAAAGGAATAAATAGAGGCGAAAGCTTCATTGTTAGGCATTCGATTATTGTCAATTGCATTTGATATGAACTAGGGAGAAGAAACTAAGGGTTTCTAATTTTAGTTAGCCATTTGAGAGCATCAATTTTTCAGTGTTGCAACAATTTGAGGTGGTGAAATATCCATTGAATTTGGCATTTAGGAGAGCTTCATTCTAGAGTTATATTTATGCTTAAAGTTAAGGAATACCCGAAGAGTTTGAAGAATATTGAAGGACTATCAGGTGCATACCTAAAGATTCATTTTTGGCAGCCATTAGTGATCATCTTTTCCTTGCTGCTACGATACATGTGAACAGTGTTGCGCTACTGTACCACACTAAAATATTTATGCAACTTTCATCTCCATCTGTGGGCATCACTATTATCAGGTTCCTCTTACAAATATTAGTAGTTAGCATTGTAATCTTAGGCATATAATTTTATTGTTGTAAGTGATAACTCAGTATCAGATTTGACATTGCTATAGTCATTATTGTAAGCCCATTTGTCTTGGCAAATTCATAGCAGCATTATACATGGGATTGAATTCAATAAAGAAGATATATGTTGCATACCATTTGTTTGACAAAATCTCCATCTAATAAATATATGATCAACACAATAGTTGTATGCCAATTGTTTGTCATAGTGTCAGTTGGTTGCAAGTATGCATTCCATCTCTAGTTTCTATGCATATGCATTGAAAATACCAAAGAACTGCACTTGCATATTAGTTCATTGTGAGAGGTATTCTAATACCATTTGCGAACATTCTAAATTGCTTAGCACCATTCAAACTATATCAAACAATCTCAAACACAAAAAAGAGAAAGGCAACATACAAGTGTTTGACAATATTACTTGAGCTAAAATCAGTCAGTTTGGGCAAGGGATATTACAGTGGTATTAGAGCTTGCTTGCACACTGTTTGACGAAATGTCAAACAATTGAACTAGAGAAGAAATTGGTGTTTGACGAAGTTATAACCAGTTGGGGTTATTACATGACATTAACCGTTGATTACAATCACATATCACATTAAATACAATAACAAATATCCATATGATTCCACATGCATAGTAATGTCCTCTTGAGACACTAGGTACAAAAAGGGTCTTAAGGATTCCATCTTGTATTAACAAGGCTGCCATATCAACTCTTTCTTTCGTAACGGTAATGCATTTCCTACAACCATTAGTCCTTTCCTTAGGTCAAGTTTTATGGTGCACCCAACACCTTCATGAAAGGTAGGAGAGACTTGGGGTGCGGTACCATGGAGGGGGGCTTCCGAGAAAAATTCAACAGGTGCTTTTGAGATTTTGAAGGATTATTTTAAAGTGTGACGTCCCATCAATTTTGTAGTGGAGTTATTCTTAAAAAGTTTAAGCTCCCTAAATTATTGAAGCAGGTGGTCTCATGAATTTGATTGATATATGGCAAAAGGAAAGCTTAAGCTGGTGCAGCAATTTCTAGTCCCCCACCTTTTCCACCAGCACAAATCTACACCCTAAAAGTAGGGGCTACTATTTTTAAGGAGAAGATTCTAATTAATCCTATAGCAAACTTTTTTTGGCCTCATAGGACCACCCACTCTATGAAAATAAATCTCGCACCCCCCTCATAGGACCACACCCTTAGCAGACATAAAGGATAAGAACCCCTATTCTCTTAAAAGTTCCAAAAGTCCATTTTAACATATAAAATTTCAATGCATGTTGAAATCGTAGTGTCCCATAAGATAATGTTCATACAATAACCCCTGTCAAATATTTTACGTCTTAATAAACTTTCATTACTGTGCAATTATGGGGAAAAGATGGCAATTTTGGTAGAACAGAGCTTTGTAGCTATGATGTAACATCCGGTTTTCCAGTGTCTAAATTAACAACTAGCATACTCAAAGAATACAGTTATTACTTTGTTTCATAGAAAGACAGTTATATCATGTTTGTTCATGTGAATAAGATTTACTGTTAAAATCAGTTAGACAAAATTTCTTAACTAAAAACTTGAAATACCATCAAATGAAATTACTACAAAAATTGAAAACTACATATCTCGGAAAACTGAGATAAGTATCAAACTAGGGATGCTTCTGCAACCACCCGGGTTAGTCCACAAATACACTATAACAATTACACATGACAACTATCATCTAAAAACTGCTATATCAAAATCAAATGATAATTACAATTACATACAACTATATTTAAAATTTAAGGCATCATAATCCACTGCAATAATTAGGGCATCGTTGACCATCGGTTCATTTAGGGCTTCTGAAACCACTGATTCAAATAGGGCTTCCTTTACCACAGATTCAATATAGAGCTTCTAATACCACTGATTCAATTTAGGGCTTCCACTACCACGATTTCATTTAGGGCTTCCGATACCACTGTATCATTTAGGGTTCTAATCATCTCTCAATCAATTAGGGCTTCAGATTCCTTTTCTTCCAACTACTTAACTATGACAATAACTCAAGATTAGAAAATATACTTATATTCATTATTCATGAAAGTAAAGTGACAGTAACAATGAAATAACTCAATTTAATCTTACCTCCTTCTATATAAGAGTGATAATCCCTGTTTTCTGTTAAACAATCGAATGTATGACTTATCTTTGTTCGTTGCACCTCTGGCACTTAAGGAAAGGTGAATCATTGTTAGGGGCTTAACCACCCAACCTCAGACCAAAATCTTATCCCCACACGATCTCTAATGAGAAAGGCCCTCTGTAAGAATTCGCCTAAGGGCAAAATTCACCCAAGAACTAAGAACTCAAACACAAGCACACTATAGACCAAGGAGAGAGAGAGAGTATGATCAAAATAACAATGTATTCAATAACTTATTCATTAAAGTACACTAAGAGTGCCTGAATATAAAGGTCTCAGGAGAGCTTCTAGAATGCATAGAAGTTAGCATCATGATGTGTCATACAACCAAGCACATGTCCACCAGATATGGGTTATCCTCCATTAAGCACAGAAGTAAATGCGGTGATGAGAGGATAAGCCTACAAGGGTGTGACACGCAAAACAATGTTGTAGATACCATGTGCTAAAATAGAGTTGCGTACTCCTGTGTTGTCAACATGACAACTCAAAAGGTGTGCAAACTCCTATGTGTCTCACAAATAAAAATAATAAAATAATGCAAAATAATTAAATAATGCATTAACCTAAGTAAACTTAAGTGTAATAAGTGAATACTTATTTACACCAACACCCTCCATACCAGAATAGACAAGGGTCATCTTGCCATCCACTGGGCGTCTTGGTATTTAACTCACCATACGACTTGGCAACAGGGGATTACATTAGCAAGATTATGCATGAGTTATTATTTAATTCATATTAAAATGATAAACATTGAGCTGTCATAACTGATCACTGATTCATGTTACTACAGATTCCTCTTCTCACCTCGTTTCCCTTTTTCTTGGCTACACAGCCAAGGTGAGTTCCAAGTGTTAGGAATTCTTAGACAACCAATTCTGTCAATTATTGAAGAAGATTACATGCATCGAGCCTCTCACAATCTATGATTAAAAGATTTCAAATTGAATGTTTACTTAATTAAATTAATCATAACCGATTTCTCTTTAACTCCACCTCTTCACCATTGTTGGCATTCTTGCTGGTGAATTTCCTCGATGTCAAAATGTTCTAATTCATGTTGGGTAATATGTTTTAAACCTTGAAACATTTGGATACTTTCCAATATACATGATTATCTCTATTTCCAAAGGTTGATTTATTAATGAGGTCTCAGAGTATTATTATTAAGTTGAAAAAAAATCATACATACTTCATATTTCAGCAGATAGCATAAAAGATTAATCTTCACACTTCAGTCTTAACCATCTAAGAAGATTTCTAATAAAAGTATCAAATAAAATATGAAGGAGGTCAGATAATGATTTATCATTGTAAAACAAGAATACGACTTTCGTAATTGACTATACTCTCCAATAAACTTCCGGCTCAATATCATATACAGCTTTGCAAACTAGAAATGAACAACTTAATGCACTCACGATCAATCTTGAAGGCACACAATATATTCTCTCCCACAGCACTAATAGGCTATACAAAAGATACCAATATTTTTTCTACAAAACAAATATATATAGCTCTACTGATTATATAAAAACTGCTATGCTGAAGCTCTGTATTTGAAACCTAATCACTCTTGCACACACCACTCTCATATAATCGGATATATAGAAAAAGAAGTTGACAGACTTTATGTGCATTAAATATCATAAATAGCAGTCGGCAGATTTTTTTATGGAAGATGATAAATTTAATAAGGAATACTTTACAAGAAAGACGTCATGCTTTATACATTAATCACTGTCTAAGGAAACGACAAACTTGTATAGGAAAAATGATTGACTTATGCATAAAACAGTATCATTTTATCACATGCTTTAAGATTACGACCTCAACCAATGGAATAAGAAACAATTTTGATTTGCAAATAAACAGATCAGAGGTCTTACGTGACTCCACCACTAAATGACTAAGGGTAATCTTGTGCTTGAAGAAATCTGCTAGTCCGGCTCTATGACCTACGGTAAAGATGGTATTGATTTGAATTGGGACAGAATAAATTTCCAGCAAGGCTCGAATGTTATAGGTAATTGGAATGCCATAGACGACTTAAGAATTTCTATAATATAGAAGGAGCCTATCTCTACGGCTTCCTACAGTTACAAGATTCAATTCAAATGCTCTCAAATTAACTTAAAGAATAAAAAGAAAGGAGGAAAAGAAAGAAAGAAAGAAAGAAGATGAAAGGTTTTTAAAAATTACTATAATTATTAAAATCTAATATGAACAAGCAACATCACTTAATTAATTATTAAATTATAATGGTACTAAGTCATTTGTACATATATGAACGTTTTTTAATATTAATTAAAATAATATGATGAAAGATATATTAAAATCCTTTGAGATATGTTTATATATTTTAACTTAATTACTTTAATTAAATTATTTATTTAAATAACTCATGCGATTCTACAGATGTATCCTGTTTCAAATCGCTAGGTCCTCTACCTGTCTGCCCAGCGATGGTGATGCCCTGCCTAATTCTTTTCTGACAATGCTTTCACCCCTTCGACATGCTTCCTACAAGGAATTTCTCTGTAATTAAATTATAAATCATAAATAATCATAACAGTTAACCTTTCATCAATTCCATGAATTTGCGATTAACGATCAACTAACATGTCTTCTTCACTTGAGATCATAACAATTAACTATCTTACGATTTTGCTAGATTATATCAAATTAAACTGCCAACTGACTTCATGTGAACCTCAATAGCTATATTTCAAGCTAGGTCAAAAATTGGGATGTAACATGTGAGTTGCCTATGATTTCACATTTTTCATGTATGTCTAACAGTGCCTCTCCAATATTAACGTCTGATGAATATATCTCCACAATTGTGATTTTATGAATGTCAAAAACAAAATATATTATTTATAAATCTTGTGACTATCCCGTTGAATGAGACAATATATCTTTGAGGCATTTTGTGAACTGATTTTGGTACACATTCTATCTCCACCCTTTCGTAGCCTACAACTTAAATTATAGAGAAATTAGTCAAAAAATTGCTTGCCTTGCCTATGCATTTACATTTTACATGTGTCTTCCATCATGCTTGTCACCATAATGTCTGACAAAAAATTGGGTTTACTATATAATTTGATGGATCTTCATACTTTCTGGCACAATATGTCCAAAAATTAGCCATGCTATGCAAATTTTCATGTGCTTTGATATATGTCGATGAGATTTTTAGAAGTTCCCACTGTGTGCAAGTGGTGAGGGTGTTTACAAAGGTTACTAGATCAGCTTTTTAGGCACACTAACTACATTTATTTGGAAGTCTCTAAAGTCTTTCTAACATGACCATTTTTCTCAGAACATGTAATGATTGAATCCATGAGATGATGTCTCTTTGAGCCATTCTGTCAAACAATTCATGTTCATGACTAATGTCTCAAAGAGAAATTGCAAATTCATCATACAAACTTCATGTCTTAAGAGTTCTTCCAAACAATTCACTTGTCTTGTTCCGCACTTCCACATTTACATGCATGTTTAACAAAGCAATTCCAATTACTCTGATAGACAAATAATGATAATAAAACCTCCATGCTGAAGGACATCTTCTATACCTACCTGTTTGCATTTTCTTGCGAGTTTTTGAGGTCTTTAAAAAATTCTATTTTCTCCAAATCCTTGAAATCATTTAATTCCATGGGATTTAAAGCCACACTATGAAACAGGTTTGTTGCCATGTCTATGATTTCACATATTGTACGAATGTAGCTAGAGGCCATTGTAACAATGTTTTGTGACCAGAATCTATATCCTTCCATTGTTTGATGAATTTTCAAAACCATGTCGAAAGCTCCCAAAATTGGCGTAGTATGTAGCATGCTAGAAAAGGTTGTATGAATGAATGAACAAAGGTGTTTTAATGATGTCTACTAAACCCAAACCAAATAGTCTATGGGACCACGAAAAAAAGATCTATATTATATTCATGTTCTTTTTTATATCAGCCTTCTTATTATAAATCTGCATCACAAAACTATTACAGACTTACTTCATCAAAATCTTGGTGTACCCAGCCCTCGTCAAAATTGTCAAAAAACTACCTCTTCCGAACACGGCTTTACAAGCTCGTGCTGCACTCTCTTTGAGGCATTCTGTCAAAAACTACATATTTCATGCTTCACATTTTGCATGCACGTTAACCAATGTAGTATCTTGATAGTTTATGTAACATATTTAACCTATGTTACTGGATTTGTGCATAAAGGTCGCGAGCCGGATCCAAATTTGTGCTTGACTCAAATTCGTGAATGATTTGTGAATTCATGTCGACCCAAGGGAATGATATAATAGATTTTAATGACGTCCATGAGGCTAAAGTAGCCTATGGGACCCACACGATCACCCCCCCCAAGGTAGGAGCATAACTAATCTATCTGCAAAGTTTTGGTTAACTTGTCTCTCCTTCTTTGAAGTTTGATAATCAGAGCCGTTGTTCTCTTCACTTGATCTTCCTCGAATCAGTAGTTGAAGTCTTTGTTCTGCAATATCTCTGTGTAACCAGATCTGATGTCATTGTATGTCAGGCAATCCTTGACAAAGTGTTGCTCTGTCTCTACTGCTCCCATATTATAGGAGAAACATGTTTTGTCTGCCCAGTCTTCCTTTGAAACTTGCCATCGACCAATTTCACATCGCAACCAGTGTGAACTAGTTCTAAGTTGTGCCATTAGCATTTTTGCTTTCCAATTAATAGGTGTTCTTATATAGGCCTTTTCATCATCACTAGAAGTGGGGTTAAATTCTTTAATGTAATAAGATTTTTTCCACTCTATGTGCCTTGTCCATAAAATATTGCGAAATTTTTCCATAACAAACTTCTTTGTTTCTTTAATGTTATCCGGGCAAGTATAGATGTTGATATTCCACTTTCGCATCCATTTGTCATTTTGCTTCATCCATGTGCTTCCGTCTAACAAGTTTTTCCTCTACAAATAGCTTTGGCCAGCAATGTGTTTCTAGACCTTGGGTTTTCTTTAAATAGCTTAGCATTTGAGCCAATGCTACGGCTTCTAAAGGAAAGGAATCCAATGTAGATCCCCTGGTATCTGTGAGCCAAAAATGAACAAGATGGAGCCAAACTTAATGAAAGTTGATTTTTTATATACTATTAAATGATTTAGTTTTATAAATATGTATTTTTTTGCATATTAAATATGTATTTTTTGCATATATATTTATATATATATATATATATATATATATATATATACAAACCTTTACAAATCATAATGACAAAAAAATAAAATTTATGAATTCACAAACCCGTCACACAAATTAGTGTTTAACACATTCACTTTTTTGCACAAACTACAATCATTCGATAACATTTTTTTGATGCACACAATCAATGATGGGCATCCATCTGCTAGTTTGTAGATCCAAATTTAGAAATTAATTTAAACACAATGTCTATCATTCAATGATTCCACCATTTGCATGTATCTCCAAATAGAGCATTTCCAATAAATTTTGATCATGAGGTTATGTTTGCTCTAATGTTGAGCATCCTTGATTAATGGAATTAGAAATGTTCACTTTTTTAACATTTTTAACTTTATTTTGGTTTTCGATGCTCAATTTTTGGACACTCAAAACCTTTTGATTTTGTCTATTAAAGTTTTGAGCATTTTCAACTCTTTTTGGTTGTGTGTTTAAGTTTTGATTAGTTATTAAATTAGAAATTTTAAATCTGACAGATATCATTTAACAGATATCCACACTTTTCTTGTCACGAAACTTTTTCTTTTTATAAATTTTGAGGGGCCGCTGTGTTCCCAGTGTGTTTTCTCTCCTTACTCTTTCCTTCCATTAGGTTTTTCTCCTTAGTTAGACTTGGGGGATATTAGCTTAATTTTTACTTCACTTCCAATAGTTGTTGACATGCATAATGTGAAAAATCAAACTATTGCAGTCACTGATTATTAATCTCCTATCACAAATGATTATTAAACTGCTGAAAATAAATTCCCAGCTAATATCGAAAAATAACACAACTGCAACTTCACTTAAAATACGAAAAGAAATGCGCAACAGAATCAACACAATATTTTCGGACAAATTGTCCCTGGAAAAACCCCTAAGGGAAAACCAGTTCTACAGATGAGGAATTATATTAAACTTCAGCAAATCAAGAGATACAAAATTCCTTGCCTCTCACTGGCAGAACTCTGACAACCTCCTAATCTCTCCCGCTGATATTCCCCACTGCTATCCCCACGCTAACACTGCGCCCTTGCTAACACTGCAAACTGCTTCACAAAAGCTTCTTCCTGTGCCCTTGCTAACACTGCAAGACTGTTTGCTAACACTGCAAACTGCTTCACCAAAGCTTCTCTCTGTGCCCTTGCTAACACTGCAAGACTGTTTGCTAACACTGCAAACTGCTTCTCCAAAAGCTTCCTTGCTAATACTGCAAGACTGTTTGCTAACACTGCAAACTGCTTCTCCAAAAGCTTCCTGCCTTCTGTGCCCTTGCTAACACTGCAAGACTGTTTGCTAACACTGCAAGCAGCTTCACCAAAGCATCACCGCCTTGCTTTCCAAATGCCCCCTAGACCCCTTTTTATACTACTCTCGTTGGTAAACCAACGACCGAGATTAAATCAAACCAACGACTGAGATTAAGACAACTCAACAGCCAATAATAGAATTGGTTGCAAGGTGTCCAAAAGGGAATCTCTAAAATTAGTAAATAATAACCATTTACTAATTTTTGGCAAGTGGACAAACAGCTGTCCAAACCACCCATAAATACAACCGCTATTCATAGATAAGGACGAACAGCTGTCCAAGCTACCCATAAATAGTGCTGCTATTTCCGGGTCAGAAATAACAGCTGTCCAACTAACAATAATTAACACATAAGTCCAATTAAAGGAATTTGTGATTGCATATTCCACATACTCCACTATTTCTTGTTCTGATTTCAGCTTTCTATATTCGTGCATTTGTTTGTTGTGTAGAACATGCAACCTACACTTGTGTTCAGGTGGAGCCATGTCTATTTTTAGAAGCCTTTAATATCTTGCATAGTTATATCTGTACTGAAAAGTATACATTTTAAATACTTATGCTCACCTACAGAGGTACACCAAAAAAATTACTTTTTAGAATCTTAAGTAGGCAAAATTAGCCTAGACGGCTACTACATGTTTCCCATAATAGCAATATCTGGAAATTTAACAACTGTGAATCAAACAGTTAATTTTTAGTTATTTTTCATAGAAAAAAAAGTATGTCATCTATTGTACCAGGTATAGCGACTGATATGAAACTAGCCTTTACACCAGAACAGGGTGGAAGTGTATAGCCGATAGGTGTGGGAGATTGCAGAGCAGTTAAGCAACGCTAGGGAGAATTGGAGGTATATTATTTTCATAGCAAACTATGCTCGTGGGCATTTTTAACTATACACACCTCAGTTTGTGCAATTCAATGTTCTTTATACGAGTAAAATGTAATGTTTTTACTTGAAGAGAGGAAGCCACTGTTTGTATATTACAGTGAACACACAGATGGAAATGCGATTTCTGCCATTTTCTCTGGTGGGGTTGATTAATTTATGCAATTATATAGTTTTCAGCCAAGAAATGATAACAATTTGCATTTGGATTTGTAGTATTTAAAAATTATGGTCCTTATTTCTAGTGTGAGTGTAGTTAAGCATTTATCGACATGTAGTATAATTGCAAATTCATAAATCTGTAAAGAAGACTTTGATTCAGTTAATAAATCACAGGATCTAAATTGAGAGTGCAGGGTAACTTGAGAAATTTTATTGCTGACAGGCTGAATTGAGTTTAAAATATTCTGATAGTCTCCTCCCGTTCCCCATTCATACGTAGCCAAGAATTATAAAAGAGCCCTATGATCACAATTTGGGCATTTGAATGGAGGACATAATCTAGCTACTCTATACAATCTGGCATATGCTCTGTATTACATCAATGTCCTCGTGGTGTAGCCCTGTTTTATCTTCAATTGTCCAAGAGATAACCAATGAATGGAGACTACAACTAAAGTTGGTTTTTGGAAATTTTTGATCTGGTCTCGTTAAATACCTGATTTGTTCAATGGCGAGTATCTCTACAGTTTTGAAATGGTTTAATGGGGAGTCATATCATCAGCTTTACTTCAGTTATGTTTTGGGTTTAACTACTCATCAGATAATGCGGACACAATAAAAGCTATCTCAATTATGACCAACATGCTCAAAGGATGTGCGGGCACATTAAAAACTGTGTTTTCCTGACATTCAAGCGAATATATTGTCTTTTACTGGCAAGCTTTCTCGTATCGGCCAAGGAATTTGTAAAAACTATTAAACGCCACCGATTTTGAGTGAAAATTATTAAAGTCAGCAACCCACCGGCGCTAACCAAAAATGATCGGCTACAGAGTTCCGGCAAAAAAGTTCGCGTTTAGAAACAGTAGCGCGACGAATTTCCGACATCGGCCAATTAAAACATCTTTGGACATTGAAATACCGCATTAACCTCTGATGGCAGAGAAAGCTTCATAAAGCGTGTTTTGTTGTCGAGCACCTAACGGAGTGAAGAAAAAACAAGATAAGCATAAAAGTGTGTTTTGCTGTCGATAATGGCGGGAAGAAAATTGTTCAATCGGCGTAAATATTCTGCCAGCAGGAGTCTTAGGCACCTATTACTGAAAAGCAGAAATATTGGTTTTTTTTTTTTTTTTTTGGTTTTAAAACCATGAAGGTTTTTCATTCTCATTGCCTGAAAAAGATTGGCTTGTTTGTGGTTAAGAGTTTTATTGAATTGAAGACAGCCCAGTTGTTAGGCATCTCGATTCCCGAGGATGAAGGTAATTTGAAGTCATATGCCATTTTTTACCACGTATGTTATGCTGTGAGGGTTTTGAGATGACAGAGCAAAAAGCTAGTGTATTTTAGTTCTTGATTTTCTTCAAGGTGCATATTGAGATTATAGGGATAGTCAGCATTAACAGTATCAATGGCACAAGAAACAAGCTGCAATGATTTGCTTGGTTCTGTTCTTGAAAGAATGGTTGCAATTGATCCCAATTCCCCTATTGACGCTCTCAGAACATCAGTAGAGTCTGATGAGAGTTTGAGATAAACTTCAATCGGTGATGAAATTGATAGACGCCAATGGATAGAAGCTTTTGTAAAAGGTCTCAGATCAAGAGATTGCTGTAAAGGCGATTCTAAATTGGAGAGTACTTACAGTTTACGTGATCTATTTGCCAAGAAGAAAACGGTGGGAAAAGAATTGGGGTTTCAAAGCAGACAAGTCACAAAGAGATTCTCTGTGATCAATAGTCATGAAAAGGAATTAATGAGGTAAAAAGAATATGAATTTGCTCATTTGGAAGGGGCTGAATTTATTTGTTACTCTCGTCTTCCGCCTGGATCTATTGGATTTGCCGTTGCTGTTGACTATGATGCTAGATTATTAAAAGCTAAAGATGGTTTTTTGGGTTTAGTGGCCTTTCCGCTGGGATTAAGGAAAATTCCTGCTGTCATTAGAACCGATTACTGTGCCCGCGCTCAAGATGCTTCTAATTGAACAATATTAATTTGTGAACATGGCCTGGAAGATAAAAGTCATACATATACAATAAGGATGAAAAGTGTTTGCAAATAAGCTAGGGAATATGGCAATTTCACTATTCCTAGTAAAATGAAATCCATTTTTTACATTTCTGTTGAAGAAAGTAAAACTGTTCCAAGTCATTGAAGCTGTTAAACAAGAATTGTGCAAAACATCAACAAGACTCTTGATGGATCGCATATTTAATGCCTCAGACATAAGAGAGTTCTTTTGGAAATGAACAAGTTCTTATATCGAAGTTGAGTTGACCTTTGAGCTTGGACACAAGACCGAATTTGCAAAATTAAGGTGAAGTGAACAGAAGAAAGTCTTCTTAGCTTGTAAGAAAACCAACCGAATAACAATTGAAATTGCAGCTACCAAAGAAGAACGGTGGAAGCAAAGAAGAAGACTGGAAAGAGAGGCAGTTGCTTACAGGAAAAGACGGGATTTATGTAAAGACAGCCATGTTTGTTTCCTTATTTCAGTGAAGAGGTATTTTATAAGTTGTTTGGTGTGGTTTAATGAGCATGGTTGTGTGTTTGCTATTGTTGTCAGGTATTTGTGGATGTGTTAACAGCAGTATGCTGCCGTTGTAATGTTTGTATATATTCTGTACTTTTTCATTTGGAAGTCAAACAGAAATATTTGTGGTATTTTGAGTGGTTTGGGTGAATTGTGGGAGTAATCAGATCTGCTTGTATTGTAAGGTCATTTCAATTTGTCTCTTGCATGCAAGCCTAGCTCGTTAGTTTGGATAGATTTAGGTGTTATTAGTCTCTGCTTATATATAGGAAGTTAAGATCCAACTTTGAGTAACATCGATTAGTTAAAACCAAAAATCATGTTTTGTTGACAGCAAGCATAGAATTTGACTGACAGTTTTAGGTCGATTAAATTTTATTATTTGTTGTAATTAATAATTATTATGTGTTAAAGTTGAACAGACTTGAACCAAAGACCTCCCACATAAGAGGTTCAGAAATTCTCATTGTGTTATGCACTTATCTTTATTGTTGTCTTTCAATGATGAAATGTTTTAGGCTATAAATCTATCTTTTGAGATTGTTGGGGACACTTCTGAAAGAGTTTACTTACAAGTTTCATCTCCACGCGGTGTTGAAAAAATCACATGTTCGAATTTGTCTTTCAAATTGGTGTTAAAATAATGCTTTGAGCTCTTAACATTACCGCATGGGGTTGGGAGGGGGGAGGGTAAAATCTGTTGGTGAGCATTAATTCTAACATTGACTATCGTCACCAAACACATTTTAGATGGAAGCTTCCAACATTGTCGTTCATACAGACTTTTCCCCTATTGATATCCATATCTGAAATTGTCTCAACATGCAAACTACAAAGTTCACCTGCAATCTGAAATCTTCTCATCCCCCACCTCTGCAAAAATTACGAAGAAGGTTGGAACCTAGTGGTAAGCAAAAAATGCTGGAAGAAACAGATCTAGGCATCCACATTAAAAAGATTAAATCAGAATCCTTAAAACAAAGAACATGCAGAAAGCAGAGCCTGTTATGGTTTCCTTGGCAAAGCAGTCGCCCTTCGAACCCTTCATCTAGGGTTTTCAAGCGAGTTGATTTCCAATCTATTTCAAACGCATCAAGCACAAGCGAGCTGGAGGAATGTGGATTATCCCACTTACCACCTCAGTGACTAATTTCGCAACTGAAGCGAACTGTCAAAAGTTAGGGCACAGGGCACCACAAACTTTTCCAGTCCTAGTCTCCTTTGCATCCAAAAATACAATCAAGGGAAGACTTCTCAAATTGTAGAAGAAAAATCAAGACCCGATTCTCAAAATCCAATTAGGTCAATGGTATATTTAACAATATCAAGAGATAAACATTCTGAAAATCATGAATACGATCACAGATGAAATTAAAGGCCACCTCAATCCATACTATTAAAAATTAAGAACATGACTGATGACTGTGGAGTGGTCCTATTTCCTGTATGGAAGGAATGGAAAAATGGTGGAAAGAATCAGTCTGTGACCAGGTTAGTATCACTCACATAGCCTGAAAATTCCTTTTGATAGAGTGTAAGACAGGAAAACTTAAAGAGTTCCTTTTGTCTAAGGTTAAATTATTCTATAATGGATATCCTTTCCTGTTATTTGGTTGGTCCCCTAATTTCAATGCGCAAAGCTTCTCTTTGATAATTTGCCCTTACAGTTTAGTTTGGGTCACATCCTAGTATAACTTATTCAATGGGATACTTTAAAACAGATAGGGAATTGTGCAGGCCCTTGTTCAGGTTTTGAACAACCTAGTTTCGATACAGAGGAGGTTAAAATATTAGTAGAGGTAAACACCCTCTACAAAAACAAATCGATCAAATTAACAAAAGGCTTCAAGGAATATAAAGTCCATCAAAGATATTATCAAGGCCCCATTGATAATAGTGGAGTTGTGTAGTCCCAGACTTTTGCCAATCCACCTAACATCCTAAATATGATAGGTTTTGATCCTTCTGCCAATGTGATGAAGGAAAGTTCAAATACAGTGATTAAATTTGCAAACAAGGAGGTGGTTTTGAAGTAATTGTCTCTCACCTTCTCTTCAAATGAACAAGAGGGACATTAACAAGGAACTCAAGCACAATAAGAAAACTAAGAAAACAAGGAACGATAAAGAATTGCCTAAGTCCGAATATACAGAAGAAGTCACATCAGCGAGGCAAGATGAAGTTATCAAAAAGTTAGAAGCCAACCTTAAGATCCCATCCAGCCTCATAGAGGAAGTAATAGAAGTTCAGGACGAAGTCAATGAAGACCTAAATAAATGGCATGCAATGAGGGAAATATAACTCCTAAAAGAACAAAAGGGCCAAGTAATGTTATGATTGACAATGGAAATATAAGTTGTCAGGTCAATCTTAACAATCGCATAAAAGTAGAAGATACGACCTCTAGTTACATTTATGCCCAATCTGCAACTTCCTGCTCATTGACAGTTTGAATTTTGAATTGATGTGGCCCCGAAAGGCCTAGGCCTACAAGAAATTCTGGTGTGCCCAGACGTGCACATGGTGCTGGTGCTTCAGAGAGAAGATTCCCCTACTTTGTCGGGTAATGCTTCTGGTCTAGTCAGCATACCTGCACATGGTGCTAGTGCTTCAAAGAGAAGATTCCCCTGCTTTGTCGGGTAATGCTTCTGGTCTAGTCAGCATACTTGCACCCCTTTCCTCAGAACCTAGAGTTGACTTTTCTCGAAAGGAGGATGGGAATGCTGGTTCTTCCCCCATCCCCAATGGAGGGTGGATAAACGCACTCATTGGGGGAAAGGATGGGAATCCCAAGCTGGTGGATCCCAAGGCTACTCACGACACTATCGATACAGAGATCTCCTTCCCGGAGAATGTTGTAGAAAGCGATACTACCTCCCTAAAACATTGTGTAGTGGGTAGAATTATTTCCTTCCAACCCACAATTGAGATGACCAGGAAGTGGGTGGCACAAAAGTGGTCTGTGAAGGTTAGTGTAAGCATCTTGGCTATGCCCAATGGCCTTGTCTGCTTCCGCTTCATGGCTGCTAGGGATCTGGCAGTCATCCTTTCTGAGATGTGGTACTATGGCAAACACTATTTAGCCCTGGCTAAATGGCACCCTGGTTTTAATGCTAGCCAAGAACTCCAAAGCCTAGCCCCAGTGTGGGTTTTCTTGCCAAGCTTATCGCTGGAATTTTGAGATGAAAAGATCTTGAGATGGATAAGAAATACTTTCAGACATTTTCTCACTGCGGACCAAGTAACTCTGCAAAAATCTAGATTGGTTTTTGCTAGATTCTGTGTGAATGTTACCATCAACAGAGCACTCCAAACCATGGTCACATTGCTTACTAAGTGGGGTAAAAAAGTCCAAACTATAGAATATGAGAACGCTGGCCTCTACTACCAAAAATGTGGTCGTTTTGGCCATGTGATGATGGATTGCAATGTCCTAACACAGAAGGATAAGCAAAAGGAGGGCTCGCCAAGTATAGTTAAGTCGACCATGGTGCTAGGGGAATCTTCGACTACTCTTGTGGGGGTAGAGGTTGATAGGAAGGAGGATAACTCAGAAAGCCTGATCACAAAGGCTAGATTCGAGAAAGATAGAGAAGTAGCAATCGGCCCCCTGGTTGTGTCATCGAGTGTTGTTATGAAAAATGGGACCGACACAGAGGAATACCCCTTTAGGAAGGAGATTGATGACCTCCCGAAATCCCCAGTTGCGGAAGGGGATATCACACACTAGATTCTAAAAGGTGAGATTGGGACCCCCCAGGGAGACACAATGGAAGAAGTTACATGCAATTTTGTTGCTGAGTGCCAAGTGAACTCAGCCAAGACTCCTCTGGTGTCCCCAATCATTTTGGCCCAAAAATAGACCACAGTGTTGGTGACTCCTATCAAGAACTTCTTACCTCTAAAGGAGGTAGGAGGAGTTTCCAGCAAAGGAGAACTAGAAAATATTGTTGATAGCCCCCACTAAGGGAACGTAACCTCGAAAAGGCTCAAACTAGTGACTCCAAAGGAAGCTATTGCCAAAGTCATGAGAAGTATTGAGGTGGCTGAGGATATGATGATTCACTCAGCCCCTTCCTCCCCCCAAAAGAGTATTACGAGAGATTGGGAATTCCCTTAGCATAAAAATAGGGGTGGACAGAAAACGGATGTGGGAATGACAAATATTGTGGGATGCCCTAAAAGCAGAACAACACAAACGAAGCAAACAGCAAAGGAGGTGGCCAGTGGAAAACAACTTACATTGGAGACAATCAAGAAAGGTAAGAAATGAAATTCCTTTCTTGGAATATTAGGGGGTTGAATAACTCCCAAAAATAGTATGCTCTTAGGCAATGTATTCTAGCTGAAAAGGTAGATTGTATTCTCATACACAAAACGAAGATAACTAACCAAAATTTCATTAAGCTTACTAATAAGTTATGGCCTGGGGCTGCCTTCTTCCGTTCGGAAGAGGAAGGGGCCTCAAGGGTATAGCAACTATGTGGAATCCCAATGTCTTGACTAGCAGGAAGGTCCATAAGGAAAAGACCTTCATGATTATAGAGCTCAACAATGGCAAAATGTTGTGGAACTTGGGGAACATTTATGCTCTGAATGCTAGGGTTAGCAAATGTGAAGCTTGGGGGAGGGTAGGAGGTGTATTGGGAAATATTAAGGATAAAAATATTATGTACATGGGGGACTTTAACAGCCCCCTATATCCCTCAAACGAGCTGGGGGGACAATGACTCATCGGAAAGCATGCAAGATCTTTTAGATTTTACTAATACCTATGACCTCATGGATGTTGAACTACAGGGTAACCCTTTTACTTGGACCAATAATAGGAAGGGAAAGGATTTGATCCAAGTTAGATTAGATAGACTCTTGGTCTCGAGTGACTAGCCACACTTCATCCCCTTCTCCCTAGTTAACCTTTCAAGAACTATTTCTCACCATTCCTCGATTTTGTTCAATTGGGTGAATGCTCTAGTGAGCGGGCCTAAACCTTTTAGGTATGAAATTATGTGGCAATCTCATCCAGACTTGAGAAAAAAGGTGGAAGAATGGTGGAATATCAGAGTGGATGGGACTGCAATGTTCAAGCTTACCCAAAAACTAGATAATGTTAGGAGGAATGTAAAGGAATGGGCTAAGAGATCTTTTGGGGATGTGTTTAAAATCAAAAGGGAAGTTGAAGAGGAACTTAAAAGGTTACAAGCAGCCATGGCAGCTAGGGATGACACGGAGGCTACCACCCAAGAGGAGGAGCACTGCAAGGGGAAGTGGAAAGAAACTATTAAAAATGAGGTCTTCTAGAAGCAAAGATGTTGAATGTCATGGCTTTCTGAAGGTGATAGGAATACCTCCTTCCATAGATCGATTTCAAAACACAAAAAATGAAACACCATTACCTCCCTTCAAGACAAAGGAGGAAGGGCTTGGAAGGAACAGAAGGATATGGGGAAACATGTAGTTGAGTTCTTCATGAATGCCTACAAAAGGGAGGACAAGAGGAACAATAATATGATTAGGTGAATTATGCTTAATACCATCCCAACTGTGTTGGGGAATGAGCAAAATGACAAACAAAGGGAGAAAGTCTCTAAAGATGAGGTTAAGAAAGTTGTGTTTCAATGAAGGCTTTCAAGGCACCAGGCCCTGATGGCTTCCCTTCGGCCTTCTTTCACCATTTCTGGGAAGTGATTAAAAATGAACTTGTTTGGGCCACTAGGGACATGATCAAGACTAGGATGTTGCTAAGAAGGATAAATAAAACATTTATTGTTCTCGTGCCTAAGATCCAAACACCCAGAACGATAAGGGATTTTAGACCGATCAGCCTTTGTAATACCATATATAAAGTCTTCTCCAAGGTGATGGTCAACAGGGTAAAACCTCTTCTGGAAAAGGTTATTGGGGACCCACAAAAGGGGTTTGTCCCAGGTTGACAAGTCCTGGACTTTGTGATTACCACCCATGAAATCATTCACTCCATGGAAAAAAGTAGAAGACCGGGTATGGCCCTTAAATTAGATATTACAAAGGCCTATGACAGAGTCAATTGGACATTCCTATGCAATGTGTTGGTACAATTGGGGTTTAGAGAGGACATAATGAATGTCATAAGGAATATGGTGGAAATCGCTCAATACGAGGTGTTGCTCAATGGGACACCCTGGGGAAGTTTTGAAGTTGGCAGAGGCCTAAGACAAGGTGACCCTTTATCCCCTTAACTATTCATTATGGTGGCAAAAGTGTTGGGCAAGTCGGTTAGCAAGTTGGTTGCATTGGGAGATTTAAAAGGCATCCATCCAGCTACCGCACTGTATCTTGAGGTAATACAACAATTTGTGGACGACACTTTCCTTTTTGGCAAGTCCTCTATCCAAGAGGCTAGAGCTCGAGGGAATCTACTCACCAACTATGAAGATTGTTCAAGTTGGCAAATAAACCTTGTCAAAAGTAAGAATTTTTTTTAACACTCCTGAGGTCTTGCAGGTTAAAGTTAAAAATACACTGAGATGACACTGAGCGAACCTCCCAAACACCTACCTTGGTCTCCCCTTGATGATAAAGGATGTCTCCACCACCTTCTAGAACATTATTCTAGAAAGGATGCAAAAGAAGCTTGCTGGGTGGAAAGGTAAAATCCTTAGCAATGAGGGGAAGCTCCAACTATTGGTGGCAGCTTTGCAAGGAATACCTATATACTTAATTTCCATCTTCAAGATTAATCACAGTATGGCTGAAAAACTTGAAAAATTGCAAAAGTACTTCCTATGGTCAGGCACTGAGGAGAGAAACAAATTGAACCTAGTCAATCGAGATACTGTTTGTAAACCCAAAGATAAGGGGGGGGTAGGAATAAGAAGAATTACTGACCTGAATAAAGCCCTGCTCACTAAAATGGGGTGGAGATTGTTGGAAAACAAGACTAGATGGGGAAGAATCATGAGGTCTAAATACCTTGCCAACACCCAATTCAGGTATAATCTCCTCAATAATGACCTCCTCAGGGGTTCTAAGGTTTGGAATAGCATCCTTAATGCCAGGTCCCTTCTGAGGAAAGGGGTGAGATAGTTGGTAGGAAATGGTGAAAAACTAAGATTCTGGGAGGACAACTGGCTGTGGGGGAAACCACTGATCTACAACAAGTTCAGCAGTCTTCAGGAACCTTTAAAAAGAATGGTGGGAGAGAAGGTGGCAGACTATATTGATGCCCAAAGGAAATGGAAGCACTTATACAATTTTGGTATTCCCAACAGGGATGACCCTCTGGGTAAAGAGTTGGAGGAAATGATCAGTTACCACAAACTTCCCTTGCATACTCAGCCTGATAAGGTGGTTTGGGATAAGAGGACATCTGCCTACCTCCTTGCATTTGATAAGGATCAAACCCCTATCAGCTAGAGAATGCTCTGGAATAGTCAATTGCTATCGAAAGTTAATTTTTCTAGTCGATGGTCATGCATGACAAGAGCTTAAATATTGACAACCTAAGGAGGAGAGGCATATTGATTACTGACAGATGTTATCTCTGCAAGAAGGCAAAGGAAAGCATTATGCACCTCTTTCTTGAATGCCCCTATACTTTAAAGGTATGGTCCTACATTTGGAACAAATTCCCATTGGTTTGGGTCAGGAATAGAGGAATGGAACAATTTGTGGAGAACTGGAACTGCCCCTTCTACCACCCTCGGCTCAAAATTCTTTGAAATATCCTCCCCCAACATGTTTGTTGGGATGTTTGGAAGGAAAGGAATAATAGGATATCCAAGGAGGAAGAAAAGGGGGAGGAGATTGTAGGGGAGATATTAAGTAAGCTTGTTAGGGAGAATGTTATGGTGGCTAAGTTTAGAGCACCACATGAACCCCTCGAGCATAAAGGATGGGGAGATAGTTAGAAATTGGAAAATTCTCCCCAACTTCCAGCACTTTGACAACTCGAAAATTTTAGCAAGAAAAAGAACCTATTGGATCCCTCCCACCGTGTCTACTGTCAAGCTCAACTTTGATGGTGCAACGAGAGATGGTTTGGCAGCAGCTAGTGGTGTGTTGCGAAATGGTAGGGGAGAAGTGTTGTTAGCCTACTCTGAGAATTTGGGATAGGGAACCAATAACGTGGTTGAGGCCGTTGCCTTACTTTGGGGTCTAAAATTTGTTGTGGAGATGAGGTTTAAGAAGTTAAGCATAGAATATGATTCTAAACACATCATTGACTCTGTCCAAGGGCAGGCCCAACCGGGTTGAGCTATATACACAGCATCTTGGGGGACATTTGGCAATTTCTAACGACCCTTGATCACTATGAGTTGCAACACACTTACAAGGAAGCCAATGCAGTGGCAAATGGTATGGCAGGCTTGAGATTTGATTTGGGTAGCCTAAAAGCTGGATGAGCACTGAAATGCTACCAAACTATATTAATTCCCTCATTAGTAGGGAAAAGACCCTCCAAACTATGATTGATGAACATCCAAATTTGGAGAACTGACAATTTTGGCAGCCTTTCTAGTTTTATTACTATGATGGTTAGACTGCCTTAAATTTGACAAACCATTTTGTGAGATTCAATTATGTGGATTTCATCATGCAAGGGCACGGAAAAAGTAAAGGCATTGATAACCTCAGCTTTAAAAAAAGAGCCATCACTTTTTTGTGGTATTGGTTGATCACGGAAAAAGTTATCATTATTATTACTATTAAATCATTAAGGGATTTCACGCAAAGCATTTTCACTCCACATAATGATGTTTTAAGACTGCCTGAACATTTTGGATATTGCATCCCTATGAAGTGTAAGGAAGAGGTTACTTCAACCGACAAACACAATATTTTTAGCCATGGGTCTATGAAAATTTGGGTGGTGCTCTTCTTGCAAATGAAAATTACCAAGCTTGTTGAAAGTGATATCGCTAAGGAGCAAGATTCCGTGGGTGGGGACCTTAACAGACTAGAGCCCAAGAAGATGGAGGGTTTCTCCAAAAGGCAAGAAACCTGGATAATGTTGAAGGAAGGCGGGTTTGTCCCTTACATGTAGGCCATAGCTAGTTAGGACGAGAACTATTCGCAACAATTCATCAACAACTAGAATGATGGGAGGGTCACTATCAGTGGTATTACTTTCTAGGTGAACGAGGAGTCCATAGTTATGGTGATAGGCCTTGAAATAAGTAGCAAGAAGTGGCAAAAGACCACGAAGGTGACGGACAAAGCTAGCCTATCTATTTTCCAGAGGAAACAAAGCCCCAAACCAGTATCATGGCGGATTTCGAAGGGATAAGTTATCAAAGCCTTGAGATGATGTGTGCCTAGTCATAATGAAGTACCTCACCCTGGAAGGTAGATATGGTGTGTACTATTTCTACCATTTCCCTTCACTTAATCACTTTCGTAATAGGGAGTTAGTCTGCATTCCCTTTTTTCTTATGCATGCCCTAGAAAAGATGGTTATGGATGTTAGGGAAAAAAGAACAAAAGGGGCTAATCCTGCTATTTTATATCAAGGGCTCATGTTTCGTTTATTCCAGTTCCACCTAGCCCTATGCCCTTGAGAGTGATTGTCATTGATAATTTCCTACCCATTGTTAACTCCCTTTGTCTAGAGTTTGCAGGTGGTAGTTATGCCCCTACTCCACAACCCTCACCCAACCAAACCTCGATTAAGAGCAGGAAGAACAAACCCCAGGTTCCAGAGCTAGTTGATAATAAAAAAACCAAAACTGAAAAGAGGGTGGAGGTGGAGATTGGGGACTCAGATGAAGAGATATGTAGGAATAGAAGAAGATAGGGTAGGATGGAAAAGACCAAGGGTAGATTCAAACAAATGGCTAAATGCTCATAAGAAGATGAAGATACTAATTCGAAGGAGAGTGATAAGATCTTAGGGGATGGTAAGGAGGAATTGAAGGATGATATTGACAATAAAGAAGAGGAGATGTGGGATGACACTGTCAATGGCACCTAGGATTTTGAGGCAAAGAACCCTACCAAGGACCCGTCCAAGACCCCACTCACATTTCTGCCACTTTCACCATGTTATCTGTTGCTAACCAGGAAGACTCCAAATCTGATAAAGCTAAACTCCCAACACTATGTCTTCCCCCATGAGGAATGATGGTTTGGAAACTTTAAGGGATCCCACTAACATTCTGGATTACGAGAAAAAAGTCACCAGTGAATTGTAACAAGGTAATAAATTTAAGTAATGTGGAGGAGGTGGTTGTTACTCGTAAAGACTTCTAGGAACTGAAGGACTAGTGTAATGCACTGGAGGAAGGCTTCACCTTAATCTCCAAGTTCACTCTGAAGGTGACCCATGCAGCTGCGACCACCCTCTAGCTTCTGGCTCAAGAGAAGGAGGAAGAGGGCCTTCAGAATGAAGATCTGAAGCTGCTTTATAACTTCCTTGTGGAGGACTAGGCCAAAATTGTTTTGGTCGAGAAATGGAAGAAGGTAGCCAGGTAGTGGTCCTTTGTTCCTATGCTTGGGGTTTTTTTGTGGGTTCTCTACTAGTTGTTTTTGTTAGAAAAAGATAATACTGCTGGGGGGGGATGAATCTGTATTCTACAAGCTTTTGCCCACAACCGAATATTGTTAATAAGTTTATAACTTGCATATGAAAGTAAACCGATAGTGTTGAACAATAAATATAACCATGCACATAGATAACTCATAACACCATTATTTGTTATCTAGGGAAACCTTGGCCAAGGGAAAACCCCGGTGGGGATGATACCCACTAGATGATTTACTAAACAAAAGGGTCCTGTTAAGGATATTGACCCTATTATGAGTCTATGAAGTACATATAGTGTCTCGAGTCCCTGTTAGGAGATTAAGCCTTGTTAGAAGCCTCAACCCTGTCAAAAGTTGCTTCAAGCCTTTTAGTAGTTGGTAGAACAAATATAATGTATGCAAGAAGAGCCCACTACCTTAACATGCAATTATACAATTTAGTTCTTCACAAGAGCAGATATACATACAATACTTGTTCTCTATTGTACTTCGCACTTGTTCTAATCATAAATTAGAATTCGCATCACATAAGGCTCGCATCTCTTACAGATCATTCACATGATAGTTCACGTATCACATCACATCCACATTTATTGCGCAAGATAAGATTTCTACTTATACCTTGCTCATTTGCAAAATTTTGCTTAGTCGGCCTTCATATATTCACACGTTGACATAATATAAAATAATATCCATAAAGTGGGCTCACCATAACTTAGTAATTATTTCGCAACCAAAATAATTCCTAAGGCCGTACAATCCAATTCTATGCTATGCTTTGCTCTGCACTGATGAATACCCGCACTAGTAATTTAATCATAACTCGTGTTGTACTATCCATACACATTTGCACACTGGCATACGTCATCATGATACAATCATGAAGTTGTCCTTAATTGCGCAAGAGCTATCTCTCAAAGAGTTGTCTGTACACATAACATCTATTTACTATGTTGTTGCAAGCTCTCTAACACTGATAATTTTCTATATCTAAATACATAAATGAAATGTTGAATGTATGTTGCCGTAAATGACAACCATTAAGACATCTATCTGACCATATTGCCAACAATCTCCCCTTTGGCATTGTTGGCAACATTTGGGAAAATCGGCCAAGTCCCAAAATGATGTCATACATAAAAAAAACAAAAATAAAGTCACTACAAAATTGCCTTCAAAACATAACAAGTTTATTAATGTTTTCATGGATCATTACATCCCTTATCACTCCTTTACAATAGCTTACATATACGATATTACTCCCCCTTTGTGTATACTCCTTTTGCTTACATATTACATACAATTTTTCTTATATATTATTCTCCCCCTTTCACATCAATGGCAAAGCTGCCAAAAACTTGTATACAAAAATTTGGATGTTCTGTTGCTGATCAACATGTTAATCTAGAAAAATAATCTGCATATACAACCTTTAGTCGTTCTATCTCTTTCTTCTAGTTGTCTTTCACTATTTCCAAGATGTTGATTAGTGTGTAAAGTGCATAGTATGCTACTTCTACTGCACTCAAATCAGTATAGGCAAACTTGTCATAGGAAGCCTTAGCAGTAAGACATTCCTCGAGTTGCTTCTGCAAAATGCTGATCTTAGACAACAAAATTTCTCTAAGATTAGCGAATCTCCTTGTTCTTCTTTCTTTCTCATATTCCAATTTTTTTATCATATCATGTATCTTCTCCACTTCTGCTCCATATCTTCAATTCTTGATTCTCGGAGTTGTAACTTGAAAATGAGTGTTTTAAGCTCACTTATCTTAAATTTTATCTGACTCTCATATAGTCTACAAGGTACTTGTATGAGTGCACACATTGTCCATACAATCTTTTTCCCACATCGATATGCCTTCTCAATCCTTTGATGTTTCCATCAAGTGTCTTCAGATCATTGTGCACATTGGTGCATACTGTGTTGAATAGAGTTGCATCATGAGTAACTTGAGCTTGTGTTGAAGCAACTTCTGCTAGGGTTGTGAATTCCATATCAAACGTTTTCACCAACTCTACGGCCTTCGTTGTAATGACCCTGCTCAAATCTGATTGAAAACTTCTAATTGAAGGCTCAAGAAATTTTGTCAAACACTTTGCATACAAAGGTCATATGACTAATATAACTTTTCAGTTTGCTAAAATGACTTTTTTCTTCAATTTGCATCAATAAGAATGCTCGCAAGAAGACTCCAGATTGTCTAAACAATGATCTAACACAAATGTGCAACCAATTTTGGCAATATTCAATGCATATATATGATCTAAGCATGAGAAATGAACACCTACAGCCAACTGGCATTTTTACAAAGAGTTGGTATGCAAACTAATTAGCTGATAATAAATGATATTGAATTGCTCAAATGACACCAGCAACTATTATCTCCTTAATTGCAATGAAATTTATAATACAATGCTCATGAAATATGGCCAAGACTCTTGGCATTTACATGGATTACAAAAATGATAATGTTGGTATAATGCACACCTAGAACTGAAACTTATAACACCTAAAATGCAATGCTAACAAAGGAACCTGGTTGTAGATGGCTATAATAATTTTCACCAATGCTACCTTTCCACTTTGCTATTTCGGCTATGCTTTTTCGCTTTGCTTTTTCGGATTGTTTTTTCAGACTTCTTTTCAGGATTGCTTTTTTGAACTGCTTTTTCGGATTGCTTTTTTGGACTGCTTTTTTTGGTCTGCTTTTTCGGATTGCTTTTTCAAACTACTTTTTTCAGTCTGCTTTTTCGGATTGCTTTTTTTTTACTGCTTTTTGTACTCAAATATTTTTCTCAATGTAGCACAAACAGAAGACTGAAGTATCTTCCTCCCAGCTATAATAATTCAAGTGATTTTTCACACCTTCAAAATTGCTATCAATAGGAAGTTTTCGTTTCCTATGACAAAGAAGTAATCTGCAGAAACTCTTGGCTCCACAAAGTGAAACAACAACAGCAACAACATCAAATCTGCCTGCTGAGAATGAAGCCCAAGGTGCCTATTTTTTTTTTTCTCCCCTTTCTCCAAAAACTTCTAGAACATTATTTTATTTAAGTGACTTTATAAAATATTTTATAATTCAAGTCACTTTATTAAATTAATTAAATATAAAGTTAGCTTTTAATATTTGTTTATTTGATAACTTTATAAATAATTAACTTAATACCACTTATTTATTTAATTAAAATAATTAATTAGTCATCCTCATAAAATATTCATTATTTTGGACAACTTAATTAATTTAATTAATTAAATCAAATTACCTCCAAAAAGGGGACATGACAGTCCGCCCCCCCTGAAATTGCTTGTCCTTATGCAATTCACCACCTAGATCCCACAAGAAGTACGACATAATGTCCCTGTCATCACCGAACAATCTCTGCAACATTTGCCCAAACTGAAACTGTCGTACCAACTCAATATCATCATCAAATGTTGCAGAAGTATTAGCCTCAAGTGGGAGCAAGCCAAGAGACTGATCAACCTTGCCTCCAAACTTCGTACTATCATCCCAACTATTCAACACATGCACTCCTGAATTGTGTATCATGAATAGGTCATGTACATGAGAATAAAAAATGAAGCTATGAGCACTCCTCACCATGTACACCTCTGAAATCTCCTCTGTGAGCCCCCTTTGCAATCCCAATGCACTAGTAGGATCACAAACACTATCAACAATGCTCATCTCAAGACTGGAATCAAGAGAGCTTTCATCATCCCAGCCATAGAGTGAATTGTCATATGACCAAGCAGCTTCCCCTTTGAACAATGGATTGAGAATCATCTCATGTTTCTCCTGAATCACTTTTTTCTTTCTCTTACTGTCCACCCCTCTGATAAAATGCAAGCCTCCATCTGTAATCCCCCTCAATACATGCCTCCTACCATCAACCTCAAAAGACATTTCCATCTTAGGTACATTGAGGGTAAATACTCCCAAGTCCTGGAGCCACTTCATTCCCAAAACTATGTCCATCTCTCCCATGTTGACCACATAAAAATCTGAATGTAACTCATAGTTGTTCAATCTCAAGGTTAGATTAGCAACCTTTCTGGTGCATGCGAGAGTATATCCATCTGCTACTCGAACTTTGAATCCACCAAAATCCTCAACCTGAAGTCTGCACCGAGCTACAAAATTTCCATTAATAAAGTTATGTGTCGCACCAGTATCAAGCATAGCGATGCAATTTTGTCCATCAACTGTCCCCCTGAACCTGAATGCAATCTCATCCTGAACATTGGCAATATATGCCATGGGAGCAAAAGTATCCTCACCTTGATTAAGTTCTCAAGCAACCTGTTGATCAATTTCATCAGAATCAAAGTCCTCATAGTATGCCCACATGAAACTGTTCGCCTTGCTATTGGCCTCAAAGGGCAATCATGATCCTTGTTGTAAGGCTCCTTGCACCAATAGCATAATTTCTTCTTCCTCAACTCTTCTCGTGTCTCCTCTTCCATCATAGGTGCTGATTTATTTTTCTTGTCTGATTGTTGGGGAGTCTCATTGCTTGTTGAAGGGATTTCCTTATGCAAGCTCTTGCTCTTTGGTGCTACAAACTCCATGCTCCTAGCCTTCTTCATCGCCTCCTGAAGAGTAGGAGGATCAAAGGCTTTTATCCATCCTCTCATAGGCTCCAATAAGCCTTCCATGAATAACACCACCAGTCGCCTCTCTGAGATATTGGGAACCATTACTGACAATCTCTGAAAGTCCCCAATGTAGTTCTCCAAACTCCCAACTTGCTTGAGTTGAGCCAAATCTCTAAAGTATGATTCTGGGTCTTTCTTGTCAAAACGTTCCACCAATCTATCTACAAACTCCTGATAAGATGTAATCTGATTATGCTGCAATGTAACCAATCCATAATACCACCATTAATGTGTTGTTCCTTCCAAGTGCAAAGTGGCAAACTTGATGGCTTCCTCTTCTGTCATGGGTCGAAGAGCCAAGAAAGTATCCAACTTATGAATCCATGACTATGCAGTAGATTTGACACTTCTATCAAACATAGGTAATGTAAGCTTATTAGTGGCCTGCTTGAGATCCTTATTCTGATTCCGAGGTCTCCTCTCCTGTCGAGACCTGTAGTAGTTCATCCTCGTTTGTACAAAACAATCAAAATGCATGAGCTCTCAAGCTCCTGGCGTCAATCGTTGCCATTCATCATGAGCAGCCATATATACATCAGCAAAGGTGGGCTCCTCAACATCTTCATCATTCTCTTCTACTGTACATTCTTCTCTCAAGAAGGTGGGTCGTCTAGGCCTATTTGCTATTCTGGAAGGAGTTCTATGAACTCAGGTGATACCACTACACTCCTGTTATCCTCTTGCTCCTAATTCCGTTTGTTCTGTGTGTTCATGCGCTCAACCACGGTGGCGAGTGCCTGCAAAGCCTTAGCCATCCGCTCTTGTCCTATAACCATTGCTCTGTAAAATTCCCTTGTTTCCTGATCCTCATTCCTATTGTCTCTTGGTGGGCTATGCTCTTGCCTGTCACCCATGGTGTCCGGCTGCCTGTCAAAATCTTGTTCCTTGTCAAACCAAGCTTGCCTGCGAGTGTAGAATCTAGGTGGCTGCATGTGATTGCTAAACCCTTAGGATGGCAGGAATGTAGCTCTGATACCACTGTAATGACCCTACTCAAATCTGATTGAAAACTTCTGATTGAAGGCTCACGAAATTTTGTCAAACACTTTGCATACAAGGGTCATATGACTGATATAATTTTTCAATTTGCTAAAATGACTTTTTTCTTCAATTTGCATCAATAAGAATGCTTGCAAGAAGACTCCAGATTGTCTAAACAATGACCTAACATGAATGTGCAACTAATTTTGGCAATATTCAATGCATATATATGATCTAAGCATGAGAAATGAACACCTACAGCCAACTGGCATTTTTACAAATAGTTGGTATGCAAACTAACTAGCTGATAATAAATGATATTGAATTGCTCAAATAACACCAACAACTATTATCTCCTTGATTGCAATGAAATTTCTAATACAATGCTCATGAAATATGGCCAAGACTCTTGGCATTTACATGGATTACAAAAATGATAATGTTGGTATAATGCACACCTATAGCTGAAACTTATAACACCTAAATTGCAATGCTAACAACGGAACCTGGTTGTAGATGTCTATAATAATTTTCACCAACGCTGCCTTTCCGCTTTGCTATTTCGGATCTGCTTTTTCGCTTTGCTTTTTCGGATTGCTTTTTCGGTTTGCTTTTTCAAACTGTTTTTCGAACTGCTTTTTTCGGTCTGCTTTTTCGGACTGCTTTTTTGGACTGCTTTTTTTGGTTTGCTTTTTCGGACTGCTTTTTGTACTCAAATATTTTTCTCAATGTAGCACAAATAGAAGACTGAAGTATCTTCCTCCCTGCTACAATAATTCAAGTGATATTTCACACCCTCAAAATTGCTATCAATAGGAAGTTTTCGTTTCCTACGACAAAAAAGTAATCTGTAGAAACCCTAGGCTCCACAAAGTGGAACAACAACAATAACATCAAATCTGCCTGCTGAGAATGAAGCCCAGGGTGCCTATTTATTCTTTTTTCTCCACTTTCTCCAGAAACTTCTAGAACATTATTTTATTTAAGTGACTTTATAAAATATTTTATAATTCAAGTCACTTTATTAAATTAATTAAATATAAAGTTACCTTTTAATATTTGTTTATTTGATAACTTTATAAATAATTAACTTAATACCACTTATTTATTTAATTAAAATAATTAATTAGTCATCCTCATAAAATATTCATTATTTTGGACAACTTAATTAATTTAATTAATTAAATCAAATTACCTCAAAAAAGGGGACATGAGATTTGACTGCAAGTCAGGAATAGTTACAGTTGTAGTAACTGTCTTTTGCATCCTGTCCAAGACTTCTGTTAATGTCTTCCCCAAAGACTTTACAAATTTGTTCTTCTTGAACAACTTACTCAAAGTACTCATCAAGCCTTTCTGATCTTCATCATCAGATGGAATAGATATTGTTGTTGATGTTCCAACTGTTGTTACTACTAAAGCTACAGTAGGAATAAGTGTAACTGCCTTATTTTTCTCTTCCTCCACTTTCTTCTTTTCCTCAGTATCCTTCTTTGCATCTTCTTCAGCTTTCTTCCTCTTTTCATCTTCTTCTTTCTTCCAATGTTCTTCTTTTTCTTTTCTTTTCTTTTCTTCTACCTCTTTTCTTTTCTTTTCTTCTTGTTTCTTCTCTACCTGTTCTCTTTGTATCTTTTTCTTCCTCATTGCCTCTACGTCTTTCTTATTTTCGTCTTCCTCATCATCAGAGCTGGAGTAGGCAGTGATATTGCCAACAATAGTCGCTCCATATCCTACAAAAGGATTCTCCTTTATATCCACAATTATGCGTGTATTATCCACTTGCATGGATTCAGTACCCATAATGATATGAGGTGGTGAAAGTGTTTGTTGTGTTTCCTCTTCTTCTTCCTTTTCACTGAAAAGTGTATTTGTCTGTACATACATTGGACTATCAGCCTTTGTCTGCGCACTCACCTTAGGTACTGAGGACATATATGTTACTATAGCCTCCTCAGCTTCTAGTCTTACTTCCTCATAATTGCCTCGCATCAGAAGAACTACTCTTCTTTTGTTCCTCAGCAAGGGCACAATACCCTTCAAAACTCTGTATGATTCCTCTTTGTATCCAACATCACATAGCTTATTTATTGTTGTGATCCTCATATTAAAATCCTCTTCCAACACTCTCTTCTTCCTATTAATCAACCTATTGTATAGGTCTTCAAGAATCTTATTTTGGATATTCTCAAATTTCTTTTTCTTCAATATCATATTTCTTATAATAGCATTCTCTAACTGCCTTCTATCCATATTACTATACATGCTGTAATATTTATTCAACTATACAAAATCATCATCATTTATTATTTGCATATTCAAATTCTCTACCTTGGGTTTCCAAGCTTTCTTTCTTGTTGTTGTTCTTACTTCTTGTGCATCTTATTCAACAGGTTTATCTTCAGCTTCATCTTTAGAACTTTCTGAACTACTCATCTGCATTGTTTTCCTCCTCTTTCCTGGTTCCCTGGCAATCTACTTGACCCTTTTCTTGGCTTGTGGTACAAGTTCTTGCTTAACCTTTACCAATCTCCCTGATTTCCTCTGCACAATAGTTGCTTCCACCTCTGGCTGCCTCTTTGTTTGTTCATGTCGTGTCCTCACTGGTTGCACTTGCGCAACTATTGCATAAGTTGCAATAGGATCTTGCACACAAGGTTGTGCCACTGTTACTCCTTCTGAAGGTCCTGCCACAACAATGGGAGTTGCTGCCAATACCTTAGTTTGACCACTAGCTTTCATCTCCAACGTAATTCTTTTAATCTCATTTAACTATTGTCTTGCCATGCCAGATTCCTTACGAATGGAATCTATCTCCTTTTCAACCTTTTTCTTGCTCTCTTTGCTATATAGTTTTGAATGAACTACTCTTGATCTCTCTTCATAGGTTCCCCATCTAAGGTAGTTAGTGGCTTGCTCAGATTCAAGTATGATCTTTGCATAACCTTCTATGAGCTCTACACTCATCTCATAACCCATAGGCTTAATGAATTTGACTCTGGGAATCACTGCTTCCATGCAGGTGTTGTTTGTCTTCACCATGAAGCATATTTATTCCTTATACTTCTCAACCATAGAGGGAGGTATTCTATACCTCAATTTCATCTCTAATTGAAATTTTTTCATCAATCTATCAATGTCGTCAATTCTGACATTCTCTGGTTTAGATCTGTAGCATTAAGTCACCATTTTCATTGCACACTTGTTGCTATCCCAATTTATCATTCCAGGAAACTTTCTTGTAGCATAAAAGAATATATGAGTCAATAGGGACTCAAATCTGAATACAATATTCTTGGTCTTTTTCAATCTTGCAATGTTATTTAACAATTGCATTCTAACAATCTCGCATAACTTAACCTTTCTTCCTTCAATTGCCATTACATATGTCGCTTGAAGAAATCGAGCTAGTACTAAGTTAACCCTTGATGCATGGTTCAACTTGTATCCCAAAATCTTGGTTAACAACTTTACTCCTTTATCCTGAATAGGTTCAACCTTCATGTTCCTTCTGTCGAACTTCGTCTTCAGGTTCGTCTCAACCATTTTCCTAACATTCTTCTCATTTACAAGATAGCATCCTTCATTGCCCAGTCCTGTGACCTTGTGAATTAGGTCATCGTCAATAACAATCTTCTCATCTCCTAACCAAAACATATCATCATGTGCCCTACTCAAAATAATTCAGGTCCACTCGTGATTATCAAATTCCGTGTAAAACATATACTTCACCAAATTCAAATTCTCTAGGCACGCAAACTCAAACTTCAAATATAAAGTCATTGTTGCACATCCTTCCCAAAGTCTCATGAATTTCATTATCACCTATGCTCTCAATTTTATAGTGAATGTAGCTTCTTATATCTTCAACATGTAACATATTTTCTAGAACTTGCAAAAATGCTCCCAACGGATCATCCAATAAAGAAATAAACGGATGTTTCTTAAACTCACACTTTGGTCTTTCACTCACATCATACACATTCTGACTTGCCATTTGAACTATAAATACTGAAATACTGAAGAAACTGGGTTCAAGCTTTGCAAAAATACCTTAAAATCAATTTAGGGCTTCTACAACTTTCTATTTCTCAAACTTTACTTTGCACTTCAATTCATTGTCAAACCACTCTTTCAATTCGCTCAAGACACTTCACATGAACAAATGGCACATATAATCTTGTTTACAATCTTTCAACCTTTCCAAATCGTATTGCGCATTAAATGTTTATCTACCACAGATTCAAATGTTGTCTCTGTTTACCAGTAAGCTTGATTTCTGAATTCCTACTTACTTTGATTATATCAAGTCTTGCGCACTTGACCATAGCCTTTTCTCTATGTCCTTAACCTCCTATTAACTGTGCAACTTCCAACTCTCTCTCTAACATCAGTTATGACCAACTATTGCTCTACTACCACTAGAGCTGCTTAATTCAGGTAAGATTTGTCACAAGCAATTTGTGACTTTAATGTCCTATCAGGTGCATCGAAAATTTATTCCTCCAAAACTGTATAAGAGCTTTTTGGATCTTTAACTGTCACAAATGCTTCCTTGAATTCATCAACATGTTCCTTAATTGTTTCCTTCTGACTGTTGTTACTGCCATTATCATTCCTTCTATCATTTCTGTTGTTGTTCCTTCTATTATCTTGATTCCTTTTAAAGTTCCTTACATCCATTCTGTAATATCTTGTTGTGTCTCCAAAGTTAATACATAACTAGCATACAGGTGCATTTCTTCTTTGATTGGTTCCATTCTGATTCTCAGGTGCTCTGCAATTTCTTGCAATGTATTCAGGGTTGTTACATTTGTAGCACACGAACTAGTTCTTCTCTTCATTAGATGTTTCTCCATTAATGAGTTTGTTTTGTGATCTTTCTCTTTCATTACCTACGGGCTTAGTATTCCTAGACATTCTACTATTTGTATTATTACCATCAAACTTAGGTCTCTTACATTCTACTGCCTTATGTCCATAATCATGACAATTATAATAATAGAAATTAGTAATGGGTTTAAAAGACTTACCTGTGCAATCTCTTTTCGTGTGTCCAACTTCATTAGAAATGAAGGATATACCTCTGAACTCACATCTTACTTCCTTGGGTGGTTCATCTTGCTTAAATTCATCAACTTGCTTTGGTTTCTTAGGTTCATCAGGTTTAGCTGACAAATCAATCAACTCAGCTTGCTTTGATACTTCAATACATGTGCTTGATTCTACCTTAGATCAGATTCCTTAAGGGATTCAATAATTGAATGTGGTTCTCTTCTGATTTCAACTTTCTTAGCTGATTTCTCTCCAATCAGATATCCAAGTCTTGTCTTGTCGTAAAGTCTCTAATGAACTATCTTCTGATCTATCTACTCACAACTAGAATAAATTTTTTCTAACTATTGCTTAGCTTGTGTCAATTCACCTTTCACAATAATATTATACTTTTCTAACTCAGCATGTTCAATCTTGATAGTATCTAGTTCAAGTGTAACTTGACTTAACTAGGATCTAAGGTCTACATTCTTAGTTTTCAGTCCAAGTTCCTATTGCCACCATTTTTCTTAAGACTCAACTTAAGCTCAACTATTTTCAGTTCATGTTTCAATATCTCATTTTCCTGCTGAAGATCTCCTACTTCATCATTGTCACTAGTTTGCGCAATTGGTTCCTTGCCAGATTCTAAATCATCAATCTTGTTCTTTAACTTGCCAATGTAAACTTTTTCATCTTCATACTTATCTTTCAAGTTATCTCTTTCTTTAGTAAGAAGGTCAATCTGCTCAAGAGCATCTTCTAGGTTTTTATTCAACTGTTGCATATTCACAGGGATCTTATTTAAGTTATTAAGCCTCTTCAAAGTAACTAAGCTCTGATACCAATTGTTAGAAATAAACAATACTGAGAGGGGTGGGGGATAGTGAATCAGTATTCTAAAAACTTTTGCCGACAACTGAATATTGTTAATTACTTTATAACTTGCATACAAAAGTAAACCAACAATGTTGAACGATAAATATAACCATGCACATAGATAACTCATAACACCATTATTTGTTAACTAGGGAAACCCTGACCAAGGGAAAACCTCGGTGGGGATGATACCCACTAGATAATTCACTAAACAATAGGATCTTGTTAAGGATATTGACCATGTTAGGAGTCTATGAAGTACATAGTGTCTCGAGTCCCTATTAGAAGACTAGGCCTTTTTATTAGCCTCAATTTTGTTAGGAGTTGCTTCAACCCTTTTAGGAGTTGGTAGAACAAATACAATGTATGCAAGAAGAGCCCACTACCCTAACATAAAATTATACAATTCAATTCTTTACAAGAGAAGATATACATACAATACTTGTTGTGTGTTGTACTTTGCACTTGTTCTAATCATACATCAAAATTTGCATCACATAAGGCTCGCACCTCTTACAGATCATTCACGTGATAGATCGCATATCACACCACATCCACATTTACTGTGCAAAATAAGATTTCTACTTATACCTTGCTCATTTACAAAATTTTGCTCAATCGGTCTTCATGTATTCACACATTTGACATAATATAAAATAATGTACATAAAGTCGGCTCATCATAACTTAGTAATTATTTTGTAACCAAAATAATTCCTAAGGCCGTATAATCCAATTCTCTGCTATGCTCTGTTCTGCTCTGAAGAATACCCATTCTAGTAATTTAGTCATAACTCGTGCCATATTGTCCATACACATCTGCGCACTAGCATACGTCATCATGATACAGTCATGAAGCTCTCCTTAATTGCACAAGAGCTATCTCTCAAAGAGTTGTCCTCCAAATAACATCTATTCATTGTGCTGCTACAAACTGTCAAACACTTTGACAATTTTCTATATCTAAATGCATAAATGAAATGTTGAATGTATGTTGCCATAAATGACAACCATTAAGACATCTATCTGACCATATTGCCAACAGTTTCTTTCTGTCCAGTTGTGATGGTTTTTCTCTTTCTGTTGAACTTGGCTATGGATTGTGGGTGGTATGGTGCGCTAACCACCCATATGCCTTTTGATAGTTTGTTAAAATTCGTTAGTGTTAAGTGCATGAACCTTAGTACTTTTATTAACTGTTATGATGCTACTTCTATTTTTGATGTAAATCATTAAGGGATCTGCTTGGTTGCCTGTTGGCTTTCTGCTGGTAGTTTTGCCACTATTGTAAAGGGCCAGCCCCCTTCTTTTGGCTGCTTTTATATCAAAAACAACATAGAAGTAGAAATAATGAAAGGTCAACCTCATCAAAATAAGAACAAAATCTTAATGGAGCTAGAAGCCATATATTATATAATGGATGTCACAAACACAATTAATGAGGATCTAATCATACGAGAAATGCAATAGGATCAAAACAGAAAAACACATATTGTAGAAAATACCATAGTACAAGAGGAACAAGAAATGATTAATGAGACTGTGGATATTGAAGAGGTGGAACAAAAAAGACAAAAAACACATTAGGAATTGCAAAACATTATGATGGAAGGGAGATTCCCAACTATGGAAAAACTCTAAAAAAGAGGTGGAAAAAGCTTTAGCCGAATTGGAGCTACAGGAAGGATTGGCTGAGAATCAGTCAAAACTTATATCTTCTTTTCAAAATGGGACGGGGAAGTGCCTTCCCACATTGTCATGAAGTTAACAACCTGGAACATTAGGGGATTAAATGCCCCTAACAAATAGTGTTTACTTAAATGCTCCTTAAAAATTATGAACTTAGAAATTGTTCTAATACAGGAAAACAAAGCTATCACTAGATGAAGTTGAAAAATTCAAAAGGTAGGTTTATGGCAAGGATAATCCGTTCAGACACAAGAAGCATCAAGAGGACTTCTAATGTTATGGAACTCCAGAAAGGTACTTTTTGAAACTCATATCAAAAGGAACAACTGGATAGGAGGATGGCTTAATAGTATCAACAACCAACTTAAAGTTTTTTTTTTAAATCTTTATGGCCCAACAATTACTATTAGTAAAATGTTTAAATGAATGAAATCGGTTCTCTATTTGATCAAATGAACACCATCAACTTCATTATAGGGGGAGACTTATGCATTCTTAAATAGAACAAAAAAAAGGGAGTTTGTTAAGAACCTCAATCCCTCAAAGATTTTCAAGAATGGATCAATGATCATAATATATTAGATATCTAAATGTAGAATGAAAATTATACATAGAATAATAAGAGGGAAGGCACTAGATTCATAGAGGAAAAATTGGACAGGTTTCTTTTCAAAGGAGATCTCAATACTTTTAACCAGACACTATCAACATCTATTTTGGATTTAGGAGGGTCAGATGACCTATCGATAAGTTTAGAAACAACAAAGTAAAGTTAACCACTTGATTGCCCCTTCAAATTCGAAAAAATGTGGATTTAAGATAAGAAATTAATGTCACTACTAGAAAAATGGTTGAAGGAAGGCTCGTATGAAGGCTTTAAGCTCTTTTGTTCTATGTCAAAAATTGAAACATGTCAAGCAAAAAGTGTTAGATGAGATAGAGTATATTTAAAAAATATATATGACGAAGAAGTGGAAGTTGAAAAGGAAATTGTAGAATTAGAAGAGAAAATAATGAAGGAATAAACAATGAAAGTTATTTGAAAGAAAAATCTGAAAAAAAACATGAAGATCTAATATCGAAAGAAGAAATTTTCTGGAGGCAAAAATCAAGAGAGGTTTGGTTAGTAGAGTGAGACAAAATTTCCAAATTTTCCTTAACAGTACCAAAGTTAGAAGGAACATCAACAGAATTATGAGTATTAAAACGCTAATGAAGACATGTTAGAAAACCTTGTAAGACTCATTAAGGAATTGGTAAATTTCAACAAAAACACTTGTAACAATATAGATAGGCTTGATTTGATAGCTCAAAATCAAATGCTTAGTAACATCCCCAAGGTGATTACAAGAGCAGAAAATAGATTTCTTAATAAAAAATTAATAATATATGAAGTAAAGAAATCTCTTTTTGAACTAAATCCTGACAAAGCCCTGGTGCATGATGGTTTTCATGCAAGTTTTTTTTTCAGAAATATTGGTGTTTCCTAGGTAATGATCTTTGGGAACCAACTGAGAACTCTAGGAGGGCAAGACATTTTCTAAAAGAAATTAATGATACCTTTTTAGCTTTAATCCCAAAAAAGAATAGAATAGAAGAACCACGAGACTTTAGACCAATCTCCCTTTGTAACACAATATACAAGGTAATGTGCAAAGTCATAGCCAACTGACTAAAGACTCTAGTAGTTAAATCATTTCAAATGAACAAACATGTTTTGTTCCAAATAGATCTATCTTTGATCGAATCATAATATTGTAAGAATTGGTGCATTCAATACAACAACAAAAAAAAAAAACAAAAACCATACATGATAATCAAACTAAATATTTGGAAAGCTTATGATAAGTTAGATTGGAGATTCTTATGCAAATGTTTAGATGTCTTTATTTTCAAAAAAATGGATTAACTTAAACTTAAATTATATATCAACACACAAAATATTTATTCTTGTAAACAACTCTCATGAGGGTTTCTTTGATAATTCAAGAGTAATAAAGCAAGCAGCCCCTTTATCCTCTTTCCTATTTGTTATAATGGTTGAATCTTTTCGAAGAGGTATTGATAAGGCATATTTAGATGGTTTAGTTTCAAGTATCAAAGTAATTGAAGGCGTAGAAAACATCACTCGCCAACAATTTGTAGATGATACAATTCTTCCTCACGAAAGTAAAATTTTGAAGCCCAAAGGTTACAAGGAAGTACAAGATGAGTATCAAAAAGCATCGGGTCAAAGATCATTTTGCGACTAGTCACATTGTTGTTGAATCTCACATCTCCAAGCCAAATTCTAAAAAAACAAGCTAGCTAGTGGAACGATGCACATCTTTTTCAATGTAGATGGAGCTTTTCAAGGATTTACTCCTTAATTCAAATCTTGAGGAAAAGATGAAAAGCAATTATCCCTTTATCAGAACTCTCTTACTAGTTCAAATCCTAAGGAAAATAATGAAACACCCATTTGGTTGATAATGGTATGATTTTTTATTTGATACAGATGTAAGAGTGGACCTCTTGTCCATAATTCTCTATAAAAATGACTAATCCTTTTCCTTAATTTTATCTTTATTAATTGTAGCCCTCCTTTACTTATTTTTAAACATAAGTCTTTCCTTCCACTTGGGTTGCCATTATCTTCTTTCTCTTTATCATTTGATATATTCAAATGATAGAGATAAATAACCCTTATAAATTATTTATTAATGTTGATTATTTACTTATATATTAATATGATTTATTAATGCTACCATGTAGTTGTGTGAACTTGCGAGAGAGTGTATTTTATATGTATATTTTAATAAGACATGTAAATTGACATAAGAAACATGAGTATTTGTTGATCATGCATGATAATAGAAGCTACATGAATTTTTAAAAGAAGAGGATCTTCATTATTTTTTTGTCTAAATAAATCTTTTAATTCATTCTCTTGAGTATGAATTATTTATGATGGTATTCTTTAAATAAATGCAAAATTTTGAACTTCTAGCATTCATGTTGATTATGGTCAAAATATAGATACTCAACTTAGATTGAAGAATTCTAACTTTTATAAAATGGAAACCAATATCCAGAGAACCATTTTCTTGAATGGACGATACCACAATTACAATTGCATTAAGAGTGAATGTTCAAAGTACTAGGAAATGGAACAAAAAGGTTTTAAATGTGACAAGAGTGGGTGACAATTTAGGCATTTGTCAGTGAGTGCACTAAAATGATCAAATCATGTGCAAGAATTGTGAATTTAAAGCATCAACACAAAGTGATGTAAACCTAGGTTAAAATAAGTGTTAGAATATATTGTTTCATGTGGACATACATGCCAAAGTAGATCTCTAGAAAAAGTAAGCTTGTAATATAAAATGGTATCTATCTTTTAATTTGAACAACTAAGCCACTAAAATAACTATGGCCTATAAAATTTGCACATAAGTTGAGAGTAAAATGAGTGTATCATATACCCCAACCAATGTGTGTACTACAAGTGATTGCACATAAAGAAAATAGAGAAAGAGAAAAAAACATGAATAAACTAAATGATGATCATGTACATTTGAAATGATAATCTTGAAAACTTAAGAATGAAAAAACATATGCATACCCAAGGTACACTTATCTATAAAATTAACTAAGATATTGTTCACAATGTCTTAAAAATATACCCCCCTATTTTGCCCCTAGGAGAAGCAAGTATGAGCATGTGAAAGTTAGTAGAATCTTCCACACTAAGCAACAAGATCAAGTAAAACCATATATCCTAGGGAAACACAACATTAATAGTGATAAACATGTAAAATAAACAAAAAAGGTATTTCCATAGGAATAAAAAGTTGTATTAGGGTAACCCAATGCCCTCTATGACTATCACTCGCGATGCTATGATTACACATGTTATAGGCTAGTGGGCCACAATCACAAAAGATTTTGTTCTATAAAATTGGTTTGCGCAAGCATGACACAACAAATGTTGTTATCTCCATGTCATGCCCTTGATGTGGAGATTTTCAAATTGACGCTTCATTGTCTTTTATTAGATTAGTAGGGAAAGGGTGTTGATTCCATTAATAAAAAAGACCGATAGAGTTAAATAAACAACCCAATAGAGTTAAATAAATAACGATCAGAAGAACACCAAACATTGAATAACATAGGTTACTCCTAATGCTAAATAATACAAACCCTAACTCTACTAGAGTCGAAAGCCTATCCAAATGAAATAATACTAACTGTACTTGAAGTAGTAAAAAATATTAACCAAAATATCATAAAACTATACGTAACTATAGTTATAATTAAAAGGTCGGCAAGCATATCCAAATGAAACTATATTAACCATACTTACAATAGTAAAAAAAACTGAACCAAAACATTTTATAACTATGCTTCACCATAAGTATTTTGGAGATCCTCTAGTGCCTCCTTCCAATTGCCAATTTGCTCAGCCTAATTCTCTAAACATTTGACTCCTTTATTGTCCCCTCTCTTCTTGAGTTGCTTTCTGATTTTAGAACTACATATGGGCATCCCTATAATAGCTTTAATCATTATCCCTCATGTGATCAATATCAACAACATAACTGTATCATACATTTCCTTATTTCTTTCATTCATCCTTCTTTCATGTATACACACTAAAATAGTCTCCTTGTTATTCTCATCATCCTTTTTATTTTCATTAACATTTTACAGGGCATCTCCTCTACTAATATATGTCCATATTTCAAATCTCTCATTCTTGGGGTTGGGGTTCACTTTGGTACCCTCATATTCTATGTTTTCCATTTATAAATTAACCTCTCACTCCTGTTATTCGTCTTCCTCCTCA
This sequence comes from Cupressus sempervirens, assembly GCA_028749045.1. Classification (NCBI taxonomy): domain Eukaryota; kingdom Viridiplantae; phylum Streptophyta; class Pinopsida; order Cupressales; family Cupressaceae; genus Cupressus; species Cupressus sempervirens. The sequence continues at coordinate 447,039,317 of CM053791.1, forward strand.
TAAACAACCTCTTGACTATCCTCCTCTAAAATAGTGTTATTCTTCTCCCAAGATGTCATTTTTTATCATCCTCAAAAATGATTTTTTTGCCTTTATTTTGTGGGGTTGAGGCAACCTTAGGTAGCCTGGAAAATTGCTAGCCTCTCAAGTGAGACCCTACTACTTGTTTTGGGTTATTTTCCTTTATGTTATGTATCCCCCTCGTCGTCATCAATAATAGTAACATTGAATCCTTTTTTTATGGAACTCCTTCTAGGTAATCTTCTAGGAAGACCCAAGAAGATCAAAAGCGATTTTACACTTTTACAAGTAACCATAAGAATCTCATTACCCTAAGGAGAAGGATGGTAGACATTCTTGGCTTTAGGATAATGGCATAAAGTCTTTTGTTTTGGATCTTTCTTACCAAAGGAACTACCTTTCTCTGAACCTTCTAGGAACATTATCAATACATTACATTGTGGGTTGGGGGAAAGGGGGTCGTTCATTTTATTAGTCAAAATTTAGTGGGTTGTCATGTGGGTCGAGGTCAAAAGCATGCATATACCACACCATTATCAAAACCTAGTGAAGCAATAAGGAAGATCAATTCTCTATGCTTTTTTGCTGAGACAAAAAAAAGATAAAACACACATTGATATTTTCTCTATGCCTAACATGGTTTAACATTAAGGGAAAGTGATAGATGTGAACAATCATGTATCTACTCTCAAGAGTGAAGTATTGCATGACATGCAAACTAACCAAGGAATAAGGAGGGGGAGGTTCAAACAATCATTGCCCATTTCGAAAACTCTCGAGTTGCTCACCATCCTCTAGAAATTTGTCAATGAAGATTTAAAGGAGGGAAGCCATCTTCAAGAGCTTCAAAAAATCCTAAGGAACGATATTGCATACTTCACTTCTTTTAGAGTCATAAGTTTTAACATTCCCTTGAGGTCTTGTTCTATTACATATATTGGAATAAATTCCTAGCTCCTCCATCTTATCATTATCATTATCTACCTCTCTTTGTGAGTTGTCAGAAAAGGAAACAACCTCCTCTACAATTTTAGCCTCATCTATCAAAACTATACTTCCGTTCTTATTGTGTTCCTACTTTTGTGTTTCATGGTACTTGATGGAAGAATTTAGCATTTTTGTCTCCTTCAACAAGTCACTGAATTCTAGACTTTTGCTTTGAAATATCTTCTTTTTCCTTAGATAACTTAACCCGTTGAGCACAAAGTTCTCTTTCCTTGTTGCATATTTCTACATCTCGAACTCCAAGCTCTATTTGATCCCAAATTTATTTTGAGGCCTAATGATAGAGATTTTTTCTTTTGAAAGAATTTATGTTCCACCCTTTAACTTTTTGTTTAACTCTATTTGGCTTTTGAGAAATATTGTACTAAAATAATGATTGTCAAAATGTATATCTAAAGATGTGTAGTAAATATCTTTGTCTCATTTTATCTTTTTGTTAAAGATGTGTTTGTTTCTAAAATAGTTATCAATGGAAGACTTAGTGCATCATGCCGCCAAATATTGTTCAATTTATGGCTTGTTAGATGCAAACATTTCCTTCATTGTTGTGTCTTATTATATTGTCAAGTGTAATGGTGTCATTTGATGAACTATTTTCCTTAGTGTTTTGGTATCCCTAACAACTAAACTTAAAACCATACTCCTCATTCACTTCTTCATGTTGATGTGTGATAAATTAATCTCCTTCAATATCAATAATATTATCAATTGATATTATATCTTCTTAACTAAAATATTGGAGTTTTTATTTAATAAAACTGACAATGGTGCATTCATGCATCCTATGATAATCACACTAGAATGAATGATCATCTCTATGAAGGATTAAAGATGTGATCTAATAAGATAATTCCTCTAGATCATGTAATGCCATCTATATTTTCGAGTACAAAACAATTTAAGGATCAAATATTTAAGAAAGTGTAAGAATCCATCAAAATCCTTGAGACATGCATGATTATCACCAAAGAAAAGGTTCTATGTGAATCCATAAAAAACAATGAAAATAGCTAATAAAATGACAAAATTGGGAGGAAACGACACACATTCAATGTGGTTGCAAACTACAATAAGAATTAGCAACTATAAGAAAATAATCTCTAAGGAAAAATCTTAGGGTGAGAAATCTAAAAGGTGCAAGTTCGCTAGGGACCAAACTTTAGTCAAGGCACTAAATACACAATAAGAAATCAAATTTAAAAATGAGGGTAAAAATTTTAGTCAATCATATTTCAAACTCAAACTTAAAATATCTAACCCTAAGGCTACACATGTCAATTATGGGTAAAATATTTAAGTGGTGGCTTGAGTCTTTGGTTTTAAATGAGTCTATAGATACGATAAAAAATTACATTAACTTATGCATTCAAAATACCAATCAAAATACCAATCATCAATTCATCTACTATGACCAAATTTGTGACTAGACATTTGTTTCGCATTTTGAAAACCCAAGTTCACCTTAGATCTAGGAGACTCAAATATCAACTAATTATTATAAACCTCTTTTTATTAGTTTGTTGAGTGTAATGGGATGTGTACTAAAAAAACAATTCTTATCTTTTGTATTAGATTAGACACCATGTACATTTTAAAATGATAACATCTAATAAGAAACATTTTAATGAAGACATCAAATTTATGTGTACTTTATTTTGTAAATATAAAATGCATATGAAAAATTAGATGTCTTATTGCCCTCTCAAACTCCTTTTCTCCTTGGGAGATTGAAGTTCATTCTATCTGCTCCATACTTCTAACCTAAATGAGTTTCACAATTGCCTCACTAAATGATTGAGGACTATAACAATGATGCTATCAAGGTGTGAATGCTGAAGGTGTTCTTTCTCAACTCAAGATTATGGTCCTCCGTGGATGGACCCTAGAACACAATGCAACTTTTTAAACTCTTCAAGGAAGACATATTCAGTACCACTAAGATTTTTGAAGGTTCCAAATGAGAAAGAATTATTCTCCACCATGGATGAGGTCAAATCTATTAATGACACTTGGAAAATCAAACAAAGACAACATGGTTTATGTTGTTTTTCATTTTAATTGTTCTTATGTGGGCAATATATCATTTGTATTAAGAATACAATTTATGTGTTTTAGACTCCTCTTATTGCTTATTGATTGTGTGCCCTTATAATCTATTGTATCTCTTCTTTGAGAAGTGGAAAATCATTTATCTGTTACTGTTCATCTCTTATTAGATGAGTGAACTATTTATACAAATTATTTAATTATGATTGGTTGAATTGGTTTGGTGCTTTTCCTACAAATTTCCACATTTTAATTTTTTTATTTAGAAATATTAAGTATTTCAAGATTATTAATATCTAAACTATTATGAATCACTTATGCTCACCTTCATTATTCATATTTTTCAGTATATTGCAATCTGAATACCATATACATTTACAATTAATTTCTAAAATTAACATTTCAATTTATCAAATCAACTCCTTGATTGAATCTAAATTTTTTAATTGCATACATTTTTATATTATTTTAATTAGGCTATAATTATATAGAAGAATTTTTTTATGTTCCCAACCATCCAATTATCTTTCCACCAATATAATCACTCTACAAAAGAGTAATTTCAAACAAATACATTTCCTCTATAGAGTGTATTAGTCATGACTTTTTTTTATAGTTATAATTGGGAACTAGAAGTATCTAGAATTTTGTTTTCATTAAAATAGAAAGGCTCTCTAAAATCATATCATAGTTTTTTATATTTTACAATTTTGTTATATTTCTTGATTTATTACAAATAAATTCTTTATTAATATTTCACAAATCTTAATAACATAATATTACAAAAAATAATACTATATATATGATTTATAAAAATTAAAACTTCAAAACAACTACAATTAAGTTCAATGTCAATTGTTTGTTACTATTTTTATTTTTTTATTTCAATAAAATAAAACTTACGTGTCATATATGCGATAAATAAAACAGCATTATATAAATGATTTAAAAAGTAAATATTAGGTGAAAAGAATTATAAAAATGTATCTATCAATTATAGATATCAGTTTTCCACAATCCATAAGAAACCTTTGTTGTATTACTTCTAGGCAGATTGTGTGATAATTCTTGCATCAACGTTTCGGATCACACTTTATGATTCTTGCATCAACGTTTCAGATCAAGATGGAAGAGCTCAAGGAGAAATTATCACACAATCTGTCCAATAGTGGGATACGTTGATGCAAGAATTATCACACAATCTGCCCAGAAGTAATACAGCAAATGTATCTATCAAACTTTTAAAAGAATAATTCATTTGTTTTATTTATTATTAATATGAATTAAAGAATTAATAAAATTAAATTTCCACACAAGCTTTCTCTTAAAAAGATTTATTTTTAGGATCTTATAATATATTTTTTTAATACAAATGCTTTACTTATTATTAATATGAACTAAAAAATTAATAAAATTAAATTTTTAATTAATACACAATCAAAGTTCTCTAAAAATCGAGACATTATATTTTTTACCATTTATTAATTATAAATTCTTTTGTTTTTCACTTTCTACAATAATTTTTCAATTATAAATTCTTTTGTTTTTCACTTTCTACAATAATTTTTCAACTACGCATTCACGGAAAAACATAATTATTTATTAAGATAATATTTGAACCATATTATAGTAAATTTAAAAATGTATAATAATCAATTATTTATATTCAATAAGCTCGATACAATTACAATTGATTATAAAGACAAATACAGCCACTACGTGACACTTATTTAAAATGTTTTTATAAATTTGAAATGAAAGAGAAGCATTTTCATTTTAATATCTTTTACTGTAAATAGTAATAATAATTGTTAATTTTTTAATTTATAAACAATTATTATTTATTTAAATATATTTATAAATTTCATTAATAATACATATATATACTATAATAAACAATTTTTTTATTAGTTTAGAACACATTATTCCATATGCACAAAATTTAAAAAAATAAAATAGAAATTAAAATATAATCAATAAAAATATATCTTAAATTTCAATATTATAAATTTATAATAATATATATTTATATTATAAAATAAAATATTGTGTTATCTATAATAACTTTTTAAGTTTATTTATAATTTAAACCATCTTATTTAAAGTTTTATTAAAAAATAACAATCTCCAACGAATTTTCAATCTTTCAGTGAAAACTCACCATTACAGCCATCAAATTCACGTCGCTTTCGTTGTACTTTAAAAATGAAATAGAAGAACAAAAATTTTAAAAAACCATCTTTGTGGCAGATCACGACTGTTTACTGCATGAAGTTGAAGTATTACAACAATCCAGAATCCAAAAAAAAAAAAAAAACAAAAAAACAAACAAACAGTAACCATAAATGATCGAAATGTGCACACACAAAATACCCGCATTCATCAAAATCAGACTGCAATGCTGCTGGAAAACTTCCGATTTACTGGAAATGATTGAAAAAATGTGATGACAAGTTCTAAATCAACCAAGATCAAGTTTTTATTTCGCAAGGAAAGCCAACTCACAACAATAATTAATCTACAGAAACACCCACGATCCAATTCATCCAGAAAACCCAGTTGACGGTGAACTTGAAAAGAAAATTTTCTGTTTATCTAGCAAGAAAAATACTGAAAACACAAAATGGGTATAATGCATTTTATGCTATGATTAGTAAAGAAGAGATTTTGCACAAGAATTTATCCGACATACCTTTGCAGAAGAATCCTGAGCTTCAACAGTTATTCTCATCAGATTCAAAAGCCTTTCCTCTTTTAAATCCTCCTTCTCAAACCCAACTGAATCCATCTCAGTATTCTCAGTTCGCTTTCCTGCTAGAATAAATTGCAGGCCTCTCTTAACCTCACCAAGGTACTGAAATAAAGTATGACCGCCATCATTTTGTCATTAAGACAAGTACCTAACCACACAAATTGTATGAGCGTTTCCAGTATGGGCATTTATTTAGTCTTATCTATTATGGGCATTTATTTAGTCTTGTCTATTCAGCACATGCCCATAAATTGTACCACATTAGACAGCTTGGTCGCAATTATTATTAACTACATTAAATTTATTTAATAATTGAAAACAAACAAATTATTTAATCAAATGTAATGTGATGTGTTTTTGAATTAACAGGGAGTCAAAATAAGGGGTTGGCCCTTACGAAGACAAACTGGCCTACAACCAGCAGATTACCAACAAAAGAGAATTACCCCCTATAACTATTTATCAAATGCAATTTGTTGCTGCATAGCTAATTCGCATTAAAAATTTGTCCATCCAGAGTAAAATATTTCGTATTCATAGTGTCTCCATGTAGAGCAAAATTTGAACAAAAAATACCGTCATTTGTCATACTAATTGTAATATGTAGCTTGGCAAAAGTGGGTGTATTTATTTGATTGGTTATGGCAGAAATTGGATGTGACAGTCTACATGGGCATTTATTCAATCTATTTGTTGAGTTGCTTTTCAACAAGAGAGGGAGAAAGGAAAGGATTGAGGTGTTTTTATAAAAAACTTACAAACAATGAGAGTGCTTTTTAACACCATTGAAAATGTATGGATTAAGGTTATTTATAGAAAGCATGCACGTTTTCTTATTCAAAGAAGAATACATATTTATAAAGAGGAGTCAATGAGTTTGACTTTAATATGGTAGCAATATGACAAATTGATTTATTATATTGTACTTGTCAATGTATAGTCTTTAAATGCCCAAACATATCCATATATCATCACTTACACATAAATATATTTCAATTCAACCACAACCATGGTTGGTTAGGGTTATTTTCCACGTACAAAGGTATAGTTGAAATATGCAAAGTGAGTTTATGAAAAATAAAATGTAATATTTATTTTATCATTCAAAGAAAACAATACGGGATCAAAAGCATGTCTATTTCACCACTCAAAGAAAACAATATAGTCATCAATTACACGAGCATACTCCACTCATCACTTAAAGAAAAAAACACATAATCATCATATACACAAGCATACCCATCTCATTTCTTATGGAAAATAATACTTGGTCATCAATTACACAAACATACCTAGCTTATGACTTAATACATGCACAAGTATACACATCTCATGATTAAAAGAAAACTACACATAGTTGCCAAATACAAAATAGTGCCCATCACACCACTTAAAGAAAACAATAATGATTGTCACATGCCCATGTCATCATTTAAAGAAAATCAAGTCACTCTCATAAAATAACACTAATAACCATCTCATCACTTCAAGAAAAAAATTGATGATGAAATAATACACAAGCAACATATCTCATCACTTAGAGAGAGCAATAAATGTCAATCAATGGACCCATGCACATCTCATTACTTTAAAAAACAATGACAATATTGAATACACAAACATACTTATCACCCATATGATCATTCAAAAAATAGAAAGTACTCCACATTTTAATAAGATCGTTTAAATATAAAGGTGTATTATATATGATTTTATAATATTTATTATAAATCTATTTTTATTTTAATACCTTTCATAAATATTTTTTATTGTGAATATTTTTTGGTGTGAATTTAAAATTTATTTATACATGTATTACTTGACATTAAAAAAAATTAAAAATTAAAATATTTTTTTTATATAAATAAAATTAATACAAATATTTTTTAAATATCAAATGAAAAGCAGTATAATGACCAAAATGTCAAAATATTTGCTCAAGCATATCTTCTTGTTAACCCCAATTGATAATGTTGTTATTATATGTAAAAGAGTCATGTCGATTGTTCTGTTATGTTATCATTGATGTCAAGCCTTAGTTGGTTAGAAATTATGCTAACTCAGTAGAGTATTGGATCATCTTATTGATGAAGAGGATTTGAAGAAAGTATGATGATAAAGAATTGATAAGTGTTGGTATTTAAAGGGTACTTGAATGAATTGGACTATGATGTAGTATAATGTTGGTTTGATTGTTTAACAATCATGTAATGTTGTGATTAAGTTCATAACTAGTTGATCAGTGAATGAAGGGATACAATATTAACTGAGCTACTATAGTTGACATCGAGCACCTGACAAGGAAGAGTTAAAGCTTAGGGTTGACCAAGTAATTTTAGTGTTAATCGAGTGATATATTGTCTAAGTAAATTTGCAATATTCACCGAGTGAAGAACAAAAGGAAAGATTAATTTGAGGCTAACTTTTCATGAAAATTAAGAATGTTTGAGAAGATCAAAGGATAGAGTCAAAGTTAATTACAAGATCTACTTCTGGAGAAATGTAATGAAGACCCGATGAAGGAGATTTACCAAGATGGAGAAAATCACAAAGTTCAAGGAAGTTATATTTTCTAAGTGACTAAATTCAATGAATCTGAGGTCTACGATCATGATTAAGCAGTAAAATATGGAAGGATTTGGAATGGTAAAGTTTACCATTTAAGTAGATGAACAGGACTATTTTTTGTTGCTAATGTTGGTGATAGGGTGTTGATTGTGCGAGAATTTTCGTTGAAGATGAAGAAAGAAGAACAAGGTAAACCAAGCAGAATGAAAGTGACAAGATCAAGCGAAGGAAGTACAAAGTGAAAGTGAAAGTGTATGAATCAACCAAACAGAGATCAAAAGGAAGATATTGAGTGAAGTAGAGATCTAAACAAGCAAGGTAATGCTAAACCTAGCAGATCACTTGATTGTTACTCTCTTACCATTGTAGTAGATAAAATCTTTTAATCAAGTGGTCCTAACAAGTCTTTGAAATCCTATATGGTAGCATCGATTAGTGATGGAGGAAACTTCATAGTTAAGCATGCTCAAGCTAGAGTAGTACTGGGATGGGTGACCTCTTGAAAAGTCTCGGTGCTTCACCCTGGTGAGCATCACCTAGATCCAATGAGTGCTAAGTGTTCCATTTATTCTCATGAGAGATGGATTCATGTTGAATCACTACTCATGAAACATGGTTCATTGAGTTTGACTCAAAATCACAAAGTTAAATCCTGATAGCAATATCACAAATTGACTTGTTGTGGAAATTATCTCCTACTTATCAATTGAGGAGCTTAAGGGGCTTTCTAATGAATGGTTCATAAGGCACAACACTTGGTGAAGGTTTTACAAATGGGGTTGCAAGCTTTGGTTTTAACCATAGAGGAAACTTCGTAGTTAAGCGCGCTCAGGCTAGAGTAGTACTGGGATGGGTGACCTCTTGGGAAGTCTTGGTGCTTCACCCCTGTGAGCATCACCTAGATCCACTGAGTTCTAAGTGTTCCATTTATTCTCATGAGAGATGGATTCATGTTGAATCACTACTCATGAAACATGGGTCATTGAGTTTGACTCAAAATCACACTGTTAAATCTTGATAGCAATATCACAATTTGACTTCTTGTGGAAATTATCTCCTACTTATAATTGTTATGCTTCATTTTTCATTTTGTCTCTCTTGATGTTACTCTGTTCCATATCTTTGGGCTTCCAAATCTTTCTCATAATTTAACCCAGAATACTCACACACAATATTAAATTATCCTTGGCTTTGAGTCATTCATCTGATCAACTTCAATGGGTGCCCCAAAATAATCCTTGTTATTCTTTGTTGGGGTTTGAACTACATTTGGGCAACTATAGTTGATGAATATTTGGCTGTCTTGATAACCCACATAAGTATTTCTATTAGTTCTCAGAAAAAATGGAGGGACTGAATTGTGACTATTTGCACTAGATTATATAGTAATGCTCACTGAAGCTAGATTGGCTTTTAATTATCTCTCTAAATTCTAAAATATTGAATAAGGCTATCAAGAAGATCAGGACTATGAAGAGACATATCAACCCTAGTCTTAATCTTAAGGCTGGGAAGAAATCCCGAGAAATAAAAATCTATATAGTCGTTACATTCAACGTACATCTTGTGGGTTTTTAATAAATGCACAGAGACTCCATTGCTTTATTATAAATGTATGTTTCTAAATCGCACATGTCATTTTATGTTCTTCTAATATAAATAAAACCCTAAACTAAAGAATTTCCATAAACTCAACTAAACATGCACCAAGAAAACACTCAAACAGAGGGCCCCCGGGCCATAATTCAACCCAAAACACACACCCAAACACATTTGAACAACAACTCCTCCAATAATTATAATGGAGGAGTTTCTATTGATAACTCTTACCAAGAATCTTACAGGAAATTCAAGAGACAAATAGGGTATCGATTGCAAGAATAATAGTGAACTAATTTTTAATGTAGTAAACCAATCCTCTCAATCGCATAAATTTTGGATTTATGTAATTGACGTGAAAACAAATCATTACCAATACGATTTGGGCATGAGAATTTTCTACTTGCTTGACAATATGACTTAAAGTTTTTGTTGTTTTCTTTTTTGGATCTCTCCCATTTGATTAGAAGCAACTATTGTGCTTTATTTGTACTTCATATTTTGCAAATATAATTAGCAGGGCATTACCAAGCACATAGCTGATAAAAACCCCTTTCAAATATGCTTTAATCCATGAGATATCTTGCAATCATTTATGCTATTGAGCCATAGATCCTTTTTTTGGCTTGATAAAAACACTTTCGTAGGGCTTCCCCGTACTTAAACCCAAAACACACAACCAAACACATTAAAATAACAACTCCTTCAAGAATAAGCCAGTGACTCATAACAAAACTCCTCTAAGAATTAACCAAAACAGTCAATATTAAAAAAAATTAAAAATTCAACAGAAGGTCCAATCGACCAAAGCATTAAAAAAAAAAAAAGTCCAATTGACTAGAACATTAAAAAAAATCTCAAATCCAACGCAAATGAATATCGGGTCTAGGTTTAAACCTCATTTGAAGCTCAAATAGTGCACCCCATCTGACATTTTAGTGTAATGATGATCCATTGTAGCTTCTTAGCCCAAATCAACGCCCATACACGGTGAAGAATCTGCAACGGTAAATAGACAAGAAAATGAGAATAACAATCAAGCCACAACTATTTACAAATTTGAAAAAAGAAAGATGTGAGAAATTTTCTATCTGAGAAGTTTCCTCACCTAAAAATAAAAACAATGCCTCCATATCCAGTGAAACTCATGCTTGAATTCTACAATGTAAAAGGGAAAGTGTCTTGCCACAAAAGAATTGGATCAGCCAAGAAGCTAGGCTGCTCTATGAATTTTTGACTCACCAAAAATTGACATTGAAAGCATTTAGATAGTTCTAGATGATTTCAACGGAATTCAACGTCTATTAGGGAAATTCATAGTAATAAAAGATAGTTTATTAATTATTTACCCACTATCTAACCTATTTACTTAGATGTCTTTATTAAATACCTACATATATAGAGGGGGAATTACTACAAATTGTTGCAGCATGAAATAAATATTAAATAAATGTTCAACGTATAAAGCATGCAACTACTACAATCAAAGGAGAAATACTCAGCCTCTATCTTTTCAAACAGTCAACTGTAAACTTCAAAAAAGGTGGAGTGAGTTGTACGCACCGAAAGAACTGACAATACCAACTATGAACACAATTTAACCAAGTGGGACGATATTGGATAGTTTTCTACCAGTTTAAAAAATACTTTATTACTATTACAAAAATTTAAAGCACCATCCATAAGATAAGAGTGTATCGAAAACACCTATTGTTCATTATACACTCTAATAGGATAAAAGAAAATACTAAACACTAAAAAGCTAAATATAATTTTGTTCATTTCAAACAATACAATGCTACAGTAAATTGAAAATATTCTTCTATTTGATAGGTAGGAGTTGAAAAACAATTTGACATCAGTGGATGCTATAGTTACCTACCTTCGGCGGGGACTAATAAGTATATAATTTAGTGATTTTCCAAAATGGGATTTTTTAATAATTTATTAAAAAATATAATTTGCATTTAATATAATTATAAGGGAGTAAAATCTTCTTATACTTCTTAAGTAATTAATTTGACATTTTTGATATGTTAATTGTGTTAAAAGGGTTCATAACTTAAATACATCAAATTTACATCAACTATTGGCCAAAGAATCCAAAAAGAGGCTATAACATATAAATCTACCCACTAGATAAATCAAGTGTCATATGTTGGTTCGTTTGTCATTACTAGTTATGTTGACATTACAAGAATGAAAAGAAGGTGTTTTCCTGTCACCTTTGAGGCACCCATAATCTCCTTTAGGAGCGCAATAATTTTGCTCACCTACAACCATTAAACATCCTTGTGTTCACCTCTCTTCTAGTTTAAAAGGGTTTTCCACAAGTCATTGTTGTAGAGGATGAGTTGTTAGGAAAATATCTCCCAACCTTGCATTTACGTGTGGTTACTATTAGTAATAAGTTTATATTTGAACATAAATTCTTCCTAAAAATTGTTCAAAGTTTTGGATGGACTAGAAAAACATGCCGCTATTTTTTTAATGAATAAACCTTCTTTATTAATTTATAATAATAGAGTATCTATATTCACAAAAAAGGCTAGGAGATGTATGATCACCCCACGAGAGTCACATGGCCTCAAGCTGAAAGCATAAAATATCAACTATTCATCAAGAAAAAAATGGCTACAGCCCAGAGAAAGCCTCCTCAAGTGGCCAAAGTAGTGTTGAATGAGGGAAGAGGGTCCTAATGATCATCCTTACCCCATACATCAGTGTGGCTACGAGTGGGATCTAGAATAGAGCACCCGTATTCAATATCTTTTTCTTTTTCTTCTCTTTTTTCCCTTGTAGGGGGCAAACTCATCATATCTAGGCGAGGAAACCCCTAGGGAGAGATGGTAATATGCCAAGTAGAATCACTGCTAGTATTAGGCCAACTAAAAGTACTACGAATGGAGTGAGCTAAAGAAAGCAAGGACCACCCCATGGAAAATCTACAAAGTGCCAGAGAATTTGAATGATGTCTCCAACCATCACCACCACTACCACCACCAAGAGACATCGACAAGACTAGGACCTTGGGGTTTGCAACCAGTAGGCAAAATAATTGTGGCCACAAGGTGAAGTTCGGTCAGTAGAAATAGATTCTGGTGGCACTCAAGAAACCATACAAGGGACATTACCCCAATATCATAGTAACTGTTGTAAGTGAGCTAACTGCAAGGCCACTTTATTGGTATGAACTTGAATATGCATTAGCACATTATTACATACCCAAAGTATGCATAGAGGCATTAACGTCAAGGAAGTTGTGAGTAAAAAAGAAAAATGTTCCTATCTTTCCATAAAGTGAATAAAATCTCCATCCAAAAAATATGCCAACTTTGAGAGAATTTGAAGGCGGTTCTGGGTGAATCGCCCAGTATGACTATATGTCAAGAAAATGGCTTAAGCCTAAATGGTCTAAAGAAATCATGAATCCAACTTTAATGTTGTTGACCTCATTGAGAAAATAAAAAATATGCAAAAGATTTATGTTTGCCCACAAAAAGAGCATTTGAGATCAAGAACCCAGGAAAATTCTTGAGTCTAGAACCCAAGGGCAACCTTGAAATTGAACACACCAGGAAAAGTGTGTAATCTTGGGTTCTATGGTGGTGGACCAAACATTGAGAAATCCAATCCTTTGGGCTTTCTAGGAAGACTTCAAGTGCCAACATTTGTTGGTTATGGTGTCCATAGGAAAATGTGGTACCAACCAATGATGACCCATTTTGGGTTTGTAGCTAGAAAGAGGAGTCCAAGGATACTACTTCCAATCCTTCCACCAAGGTTTAATGGATTGGATACTGTTAGCCAAAATCACCCTCCCACCAAAAAATTGAATTCAAACAATAGTCTATTTTAATGGTTGCCTAGGGTTTCTTATGAAATGATTTAACATTGGCTATATTCCTTATTTCATATTATGCCTTAGAACATTTTAAGTCATGACCATGCAATTCACATAGTCACAGGGTGCATAGGCTTAACCAAGGTTGGGATGGTGAATGCACATTGCTTTATTTTTGCTTGATCGCATGGTTACATTAACATGTTATGGTTCAAGTCGCGACAATGCCAAAAGGGGAAAATCTTCCTATATTTTTAAAGACACATTTTGCATAGTTAGATCTTTCAGATCTACAACCAACACATGATCATAATAGGTTAAGAGGTGGTTGAAGTTTGAGTTGCGATCAAGCGATTCTCCTTGTTTTGCTTGGTTGCAAGGATTAAAGGGTGAACCTTGGGTTAAGGTGGCAATGGTGTGGATGCGGTCAAGATCTCAGTCTTCATAGGGTCATGGTGGTTAATGAGAAATGCTAGAGGCGGACTACGGAGCTGCGATAATCAATGGGTCGCAGTTTCACATGTAAGAACTATTATTAAGGAAAGGTGGTGGTGAGGCTACGATCACGGGTGGTGAAACATAAGATATAAAATTAGATACTACCGAAGTGGTAAAATGTTAAGAGATGTTTGGTCCACATGGCGAGGCTTGAAGGATAATTCCATTTGACCAAAAAACAAGATTGATTTGGCAAGTTGATGGCAGCAGAAGTAGTTCCTTGATGATGAATATGATCTTTCTGATCTCCTGCAACTACTTTCATCATTCCCTAGGTCTGATAAATGCAAAGAGATACTCCATCGCCACCTACTGATCCATCCATTTAGTGAGAAGTTAATAACTATTGTTCCTGACCTCTCAAAGCTTTGTTTGGTGAAAAAGTGATCTTCTCATGTATGGATTTGTGGTGTAATCAAATCTTTCTAGTTTTGCAATGATTATTCTCTGTAGATTTGATTGTAGTGGTTGAATTCTATCTTATGATGGAAGTTATCTAAGTTATGTTTGCACTATAAAGACAAATGTTGTACTCTTTCTTAGGGTTGGATCTTCTTTGTTTCTCTAGTATTGCCTTGGCACACTACTATAAATTCCCTTTTGCCTCTGAATTATATGACATCCTATCTTATCTCTTTCAGTTGTCGATGTATTGTGCAAGCTTTGTCTGCCTCTCTTTGGCATACCGCGGATATCTATAATCTACATTTTTGTATCTCTATTGGCCCGTGAATGATAAGAAGTGAAGCATTTTTTCCTTGTGTCACTCATGTGGTTGTCTGATCTCTATGTAGTTAATAGATTAAAGAAAGTTTGAATTCGTATATCTTTGGACTGTCATAATAATAGTATTGTGCATGTATGGGCAGAGATTGGTCTGCACATCCTATTTTAGTGCATCACCTCTTTAAAATAGATTAGGTAGTTACTTTCATGTATTCCTTATCCCTTTTCTCTTCAAGAATAGTTTAAGTGCATCTTAATAGTAGAGGAAGCCAACCTTCTCCAAAGACTCAACCTCATAGTTCAAGTCACACAACTTGGAGGTTGTTTCCATGTTTCACAAGGTTGTCCTTAGGTAAACACTTTGGACAAGGGTGCAAGCTTTTGTGACAACAAATAAGAATCTTGTGAAGAAAATATGTAGGTAAGGATGAAATATGTAGATCAAAAGTCTCTTGATCTAGTTGACCAAGGTGAAATTGGACTTGGAGATCATCCCACATCCAAAGACTCATAGTGGCTCTTGAAAAGAAATTGTTGGTAGTCTTAAAACCTCGTTTGTGGAAACACAATGACCCCCTAAATCTTGGCAAGTGGAACACCCTACAGAGAAAATAAAGGATATCACCAAAGGTTGTGTTGATTCATAGAAATCCCATCTTGAAACCCATCTCGAGCCCACTGAAGCCAAGGCTTGATGGCTTCCCAATATTTTCAAATAATTTTGACAATAAAGATGACCTAGATTTGAACTATTCATAATAATAAGGGCTTGAAATCCAACCGCCTTCAAGGCTAGTTTGTTAACAAGATATCCTAAAGAGATATAGTGTCAAAGAACATTTTAGACCTTGCCCCTAATTAATACGTATATAAACCATTTATCACACAAGGAATGTCCTTGTTTTGAGTTGAAAGGAGGCCCAACCCTTTAGATTCTTTGGGAAGGAACCAATTTTTCCAAGAAACTCTATAGAACCCATGATTATTAGCTCCAAAGGCCTAGAGGAAATATTTGAAAATCTTTTCAAACTTTGTTTGGGAGGCTTTAGAAGGAGCCCAACATGAATAATAATACACATGGTAAGAAAACCAAAACTTTAGAAAAGTCTAGAACTTTCTGGCCAGAGAGAGCGGCTTGGTGATCCAGTAGTCCAAATTCTTTTTTATCTTAGCAATGATCACATTCCATAGGTCCACAAGAGAAGCTCAAAAAGAAAAAAATAATGCATAGGAAGTGAAAGAATTCCCTTGTTGAATCCATAGTGGGAAATCTAGTGCGAAGCTGGAAGAAAGGACTACATGTAACATAAATTCATATGCCATTGAATGACAAACCTAGAAGCAATATATAAGCTGTCCAAACATTGAGGATAGACTCTAATATTAACCTCATCCTCAATGAGAGTGAGAAATGGATCATTTATGAAGTTCTCATTAACAAGTTGATCAAGTGACTCATGGTGGGAAATGCCTATGACAAGAGAAAAGAAGATTGCATTAGCCATCAAGTAACTAAAGCCTTCTACAACAAGGACATATAAGGCAGGTGCCAGAGGAGATCCCTAGTGGATAAATCTAAAAGGGCTAAAAGCTTCAGATTGTTGGCCATTAAAGGCGATGTAAGAAGAAGTATCCTCAAAGAGCACATGAATGACCTGAATGAATCCATGTCCAAAGCCAAGAGCTTGAACCATAGACAAAATGAAGGGTCATTTAATATGGTCATAAAATTTAGCAAATTTTTCTTCTCCATGATGGATGACAAGACATGTTGATAATTTTTTGTTGAAAGATCATCTCTAGATTTGAATATATTAAAATATAATTTGTTATGTTGTCAAAAAAAAATTACAAATTTTATTTTGAAGGCCTAGAAGTTTTAGAATAGCCAAAAGTGTACTTGATAGGTATATCTATTTAAATCTCGATAAAAAAAAAATCATGATTACTTCAATACTTCAAACAATTTGTAAATCATATGCCCAGTCCAAAAGTTATTTTGTTTGGAAGTTGGATCTCCTAGAATAGGAAACGTGAAATTGTGTTAAACACATTAATGAGTTATAAAAGAAATCCGCTCATGTTCATATGTGTTTTGGCATATCACTTGACATCTTATCTTGGAGCCCAGATGGACACCACTTTTCACGAGGGTTCTATCCCATTATTTTGTAATATCATTTAATTGTTTCATGTAGTGTGCATCCTATATATTAGGTGTGTGAGGTAGAGGATTTGAGTGAGAGGATAATAGTTGTTGACTTACCTCTAGATCCATGGTCTGTGGTACTCCTATAAGAAGTTTTTCTATAAGTATATTATAATATTTTGTTGATTTCTAAATAATATATTAAGAAAATTGTAGAGTGTGGGATTTTTCTCTCAAAGGTGTTCTCCCCACATAAATCACTATGTTTCTATCCATATTATTTATCTTTGTTTGTGTTAAATCTTTGTAATTGTTGTAAAATGTTATGATTTTTTTTTACATATCCATCCTCTCAAGGTTAGTTTAGGAAATTGTTTTGACACCTTAATTTCCTTATAACTAGTATCAAATCATGGTCAACTTCGATTTCAATTGTGGGTTATTGGTTCTTTTTAAACTTCCATAGATTTGAACAAGAGTTTGTATGGTTGATACTCTATATCTTGTTCTAGGTTTTTTCAAATAAGAAGTTTTCTAGGGGAAATAGAGGTGGAGAATTCTATTGGAAATAATTTTTAAAAGTGGAAGTTGAAGATGGAGGATATATATATAGATTAATATCTTAGGGATATTGTTGATGAGAATTTCACGAGACCAAGGCTACCAAATATGATGTTATGGACCATAAATTAAAGGTTCTAAGTAGATTGTGCCTAGAAAATTTTGTTTAAATTAATGTTAATAAAGAGGCCTCTATAAATAAACTATACAATAAGTGTGGTCATATGTATCAAGTGAAATATTTAGTTAATAAGTTGTTCATAAGAAAGAAACTATACTCCTTATTAATGGAAAAGGGTTAACAAACTATAGACCACCTAGTAGCATTCAATATACTAGTGGCTAAATTGCTAACAATTGGTGTTAAGGTGGATGAGAAATAGAAATGTTGAATCTTGCATTGTTATTTTACTAATTTGTGGAACCCTCTTATTATGGATATTGTTAGTACTTACATTATTGTAAATACTCAAGATGCGGTAGGTTCTTTTCTTTGTAAAGAGATGAGGATGAAGGCATTCATTATTACCAAGGAGGTCCTAATTGTTCACAAACGACACAAATAAAAGGACATACGTTGTTGAGTATAATAGTACTTCTATAAAGACCAAATAAATGGATACTTCATTTGGAAAGGAAATAATTTAGCCTTCAATAAAGGTTAGGGATTTTGGGTATCTAAGGGCTCTTTTTCTTCTAACTCAGACTTACCTAGAGATAAGACTATGTTATGACACCAAAGGAAAATAATTACTTCTTCTATTCTTTTTTGTAATAGACATTAACATTTATCTTTATTCATTTTATAACTAGTCTTCTAGAATCTCATTTTCTGATCTCACATTCAGACCCATGAAATGTAATCTTGTAACTATTTTATTGCACATTAACTAACACTCAAAAATCTATGTTTTGAAACCTTAATATAATATACATCCTGTGTCTTGTTCTTACCATCAATTGATATGGTTCCCTTATTAGAGAATGTAGCAACCTCTTCACTACCAAATATAACTAATCCACCATCATTTTTTTCAATTTCAAGGAACTTTCCTTTAGTATCACCAATCATATGCTTTGAGCATCTTCTATCAATTACTCAATATTTTGGATCTTCTTTTGAACAATACATACAATCATTGACATTTCACTTTTTCCTTTAAGATGTAAAGTGCCAAACTATTCACTACCACCATCCTTTGTGGATGAAAAATGTCTCATCATAGAATTCATCTTCATTTGGGTCTCGTTTGAATAAAAACTCTTCATAGGATTATCTTTGTTATCTTATTTTACATTAATGTCATCCCTTCTATAATCATCATTTCTATTGTAATCGTCATTCATCCTTCTATAGTTAACTTATTTGAATGTACATATAAAAACTTAATGATCAATTCTTTCACAGTTGAAACATCCAAAGGGAAACTTACCTTCATATTTTTTGGACTCTTCCCTCAATCTTCTTACAAATTTTTCTTCTACATTATCCAAATCACTATGTCTTTCATGTTCATCTTCAATATTTATAATAGACTTGAAAGTAGCTTCCTTCTTGATATTATCCGAATCAAATTCCCACATCTCAAAGGTTGAGATCACTCCATAGATTTGATCCAAGTATATGTGTCCATGTATGAATACTTTTGTCAATAACATTAGCTTAGGTATACACGGTCTTATAATGGTTCTAATGACTTTTATCACAACTTCATTTTCCTCCACAAATTTTCCATTACCTTTATTTGCATTTTCTACATTTTATCATTGGGTACAATTAACTATTAATGTTCTCTTCTTTATACATACTCATATACTCTCAAACTTCTACTTTGGGTTATGTGTCTACATGTGCTTGATTTTCACATTTTCATTGCTATTGCTAATATTTTCCCAAAAAAAAAAATTCAAACTTATAGAGCACGACCTCCAAAAATTATAAATATTCCCTCAAACCACTAGTGATTTTATTTTTAGTTTTACTCACTGTTCTCATGTAACATAATTTAATCTAAAGTTAAAGTACAACTAGCAAGGGTAGTATTAGATTTCACAAAAATTCTCATAGTCCAAACTGTGAAGAGTTTAAATAAAATTCAATCTACAGAAAAAAATAGTTTAACCCATCAAACTTTTACACCTTATAACCTATTTCTTATACTACCTCAAACCTTTCATAAGTAGTTAAGATTCTCCTAGAGAAACCTCTCCTTAATAACAAGTGTAGAACACATTACAAGATTGAGAGGGGGACAAATCATTCTTGAGAAGATACTTGAACTTTTCAATCACCAAATCATATTAATTAACTTTAATCAACTTAAAATCAAAGGAAGATAAATGAACAACATACATATGTGCACCACATTTTTACGCTAAAACACAATATGGGGATAACAAATCAAACTATGAATAATTGGATACAATAATTTTTTTGGCTCAAAGCCAAGATAGTTTTATACTCTTGATTTGACATGCAATGTCAAGCATGCAACCTTAGGGGAAGATAAAACATGCTTACAAGATGGTGCTCATAAATTCAGAGCAAGATACAAATTTACACAATTCTTCTAATAAGCCTTATCATCTTTTAATTAACAAACATTATGTCACTTGAAATGAACAAATTTTGAAACATTAAGTTGCCCTTCAATCACTATCTCAAATGACCATTTTTTTGACAAATATCTCACACACATTTGTAGTCTCAATGTTTGATTTCAAACTAGTGTAGGAGCACCCAACAAGTCAAAAAGTCAACACCACCCAAAAATATTAATGTTTAAATTTGTGTTTTCCCATTGGTTTTGGTCTAACAGTGTTAATTATCATCCCTCCACGATTAATTTTGACTTTTCACATAAGATGCATGGGCATCCATCAATATATTTAAAGTTTTTAAGTACTAGGATATATGTGTTTGCAAAATAGAAAAATAAATCAATGAACATGAGGTTTGGTTTTGTTTCTTCTCTTGATGGGGATATCCATTTATGTCTCTTTCTAAATATGTAAATTAGTCAAATAAAGTATATAACGATGATGCATTAGAGTCATCAAACATTTAATAATCCTTTGGAATATTAAATTGGCACCATAAATATATTAGGTCATGAAAAAGTTAACTATGCATTGCCAAGAGAAATGAATATGAAAGGTGTGAAAGAATGCAAAAGGTCTTGACATGTAGTTGTATATGAGCAATGTTAGTATGCTAATAGAAACCAAATTTAAATAAAGCTTCTACAAACTAAACAAAATTCATGAACTTCAAGATAGACTAAGATGAAATCTCAATTGAGAATATGAGCCATTAATGGGCTCTCTCAATGAGAAGCTCTCTTGTTGAGTGGCTTTGTCTAAATAGATAGGATGTGTGCTCAAGCTTATGCTTCAAAAAGGGCTTCAAATGGAGTTGGAATTTGGGTGTGAGTGTATGGTTTTGATGTAAAATGGCTTCTTAAAATGGCATTATGACTTTACTTCATGGATTGTGTTATTTTGCAAAGGGGAAGAATCCAATTTATAGGCAAGAGGCTTGAGGGATTGAGGGCTAAGATGCAAGGATGAGAAAAAGCTCATGGAGGGCTCAGATTGCATGAGAAGAGAGCACATGGATTGTGCTTCCTTATAGCCAATCAAGGAGTGACACATGTCGCAGGGTGAGAGGATGGAGGAAAGGGGAAGGATGAGTCAACAAAAGAGGCTCAAGGGATAAAATCTTCATAAAGACCCTCATAATGACTTGTAAGAGCAATAAAAGGGCTTGGAAGAGTCATTTATGGCCTAGTGGGCTTCATAAAGTTTTATGGTTGAGATATTTTGAGGGAGATGAGAGCAATTTCGACTTGGGCTTGATTAGGAGGGTTTTAAGCTTGCTTAGGATTGTGCAAATGATTAGAGGATGGATTAGGATGGTTTAGGATTAGCTTAGGGATAGGCAAGTGGATGGCATTTAATGAGGGTGGGTGAAGGAGGAGATATTTGTTAACTTTGGCTTGGGTTAGTAAGTCTTAACCCATTTTTAAGGAATGTGACAAGGTTAGGAGGGGATTAGGTTTAAAGACATCTTCTAGAAGAGTCTAGACTTTGGATGAGGATAAAGACTTTCTAGAATAGTCTAGAATTTCCTAGGATGAGGATGAAGACTTTCTAGAAGAGTCTAGAACTTCTTAGGATGAGGATAAATTAGATTTTTAGGAAATAAATAAAGTTTTATTTATTTCAAGTGTTTGGGTTGAGGAGATATTGATTAGGGGTAGGAAATGATGGGATTAGCCTTTAATTAAAATTAAAGAAGGATTATAAGATTTTGGAAGAGGTTAGTGGTCTTAAGGAAATTGGCCAAGTTTTGGGCAAAAAAAATTTTTTTTATTTATTTTGGATTTTTTGGTCAATTTATTAATTAAATAATTAATAAATAAGGAAATAATGTTTAAATAAGATTTAAACATTTTTGGGAGGGATTCCTTAATTAAATATTTTTAATTAAGATAAAGGGATTTAATGGCATAAAAATAAATCAATTAATTAATTAATAAATGATGATGTCATCAGGAATTTTTCAAAAAATAAAAATACTTTATTTTCTAAAGGTTTTTAGGTGTCTACAGTAGTGAGGTCCATAAGGAAAAGAACTTCATGATTATAGAGCTCAGCAATGGCAAAATATTGTGGAACCTGGTGAATGTTTATGCTCTGACTGCTAGGGCTACTAGATGTGAAGCTTGGGGGAGGATATGAGGAGTATTTGGAAATATGAAGGATAAAAATATTATGTGCATGGGGGACTTTAACACCCCCTTATACCCCTTGGAAAGCTGGGGGGGATGACTTCTCGAAAAGCATGCAGTATCTCTTAGATTTTATTAATACCAATGATCTCATGGATGTTAAACTACAGGGTAACCCTTTTATTTGGACCAATAACAGGAAGGGAAAGGATTTGATCCAAGTTAGATTAGATAGACTTCTGGTCTTGGGGGACTAGCCACACCTCATCCCCTCCTCCCTAATTAACCTTTCAAGAACTATTTTTTACCATTCCCTGATTATGTTCAATTGGGTGAATGGTCTGGTGAGTGGGCCTAAACCTTTTAGGTATGAAATTATATGGCAATCTCATCTAAACTTCATAAATGAGGTGAAAGAATGGTGGAACATCAGAGTGGATGGAACTGTAATGTTAAAGCTTATCTAGAAACTGGGCAACGTTAGGAGGAATGTAAAGGAATGGGTAAAAAGATCTTTTGGGGATGTGTTTAAAATCAAAAGGGAAGTTGAAGAGGAACTTAAAAGGTTACAAGAAACCATGGCAGTAGGGGATGACATAGAGCCTACCAACCAAGAGGAGGAGCATTGCAAGGGAAGTGGAAGAAAACTATTAAAAATGAGGAGGTCTTTTGGAAGCAAAGATTCTAAATTTCATGGATTTCTGAAGGTAATAGGAGTACCTCTTTCTTCCATAGATTGGCTTCAAAACACAAAAAATGAAACACCATTACCTCCCTTGAAGAGGAAGGAGGAAGGGCTTGGAAGGAATAGGAGGATATGGGGAAACATGTGGTTGAGTTCTTCATGAATACCTACAAAAAGGAGAACCAGAGTAACAACGATATGATTAGGCAAAGTATGCTCGATATCATCCCAATTGTGTTGGGGAATGAGGAAAATGATAAACTAAGGGAGAAAGTCTCTGAAGAGGAGGTGAAGAAAGTTGTGTTTTGTATGATGGCATTCAAGGCACTATGCCCTAATGGCTTCCCTTAAGCCTTCTTTCAACACTTATGGGAAGTGATTAAAAATGAACTAGTTTGGGCCACTAGGGACATGATCAGAACTAGGAAAATGCTGAGAAGGATCAATAACATGTTTATTGTTCTTGTGCCTAAGATCCAAACACCCAGAACCATAAGGGATTTTAGACCGATCAACCTTTGTAATACTATATATAAAATCTTCTCCAAGGTGATGGTCAACAGGATAAAACCTTTTTTGGAAAAGGTTATCGGGTACCCACAGAAGGGGTTTGTCTTGGGTCAAAAAATCTGGACGTTGTGATTACCACCCATGCAATCATTCACTCCATAGAAAAAAGTAGAAGACCAAGTATGACCCTTAAATTAAATATTTCAAAGGCTTATGATAGAATCAATTGGACCTTTCTATACAATGTGTTGGAATAGGTGGGGTCCAGAGAGGACGTAGTGAATGTCATAAGAAATATGGTGGAAACCGCAAAATACAAGGTGTTGCTCAATGGGGCACCCTAGGGAAGTTTTGAAGCTATTAGAGGATTGAGACAAGCTGACTCTTTATCCCCTTCCCTATTCATTATGGTGGCATAAGTGTTGGGTAGGTCGGTTAGCAAGTTGGCTACGTTGGGAGACTTAAAAGGCATCCAACTTGTTACCGCACTATCTCCCAAAATAATACAACAATTTATGGAAGACACTTTCCTATTTGACGAATCCTCTATCCAAGAGGCTAGAGCTTGGAGGAATCCACTCACCAACTATGAGGATTGTTCATGTCAGCAAATAAAACTGGTCAAAAGTAAGGTCTAATTTTTTTAACATTACTGAGATTTTTCAAGTTAAAGTAAAATATATATTGGGATGTCACTCAGCGAACCTCCCAAATGCCTACCTTGGTCTCCTCTTGATGATAAAGGATGTCTCCACCACCTTTTGGAACATTGTTCTAGAAAGGATGCAAAAGAAGCTTGCTAGGTGGAAAGGTAAAATCCTTAGCAATGTGGGAAAACTCCAACTATTGGTGGTAGCTTTGTAGGGAATATCTATCTACTTTCTTTCCATCTTCAAGATTAATCAGATTATTGATGAAAAACTTGAAAAATTTCAAAGGAACTTCCTACGATTAGGCATAAAAGAGAGAAACAAATTGACCCTTGTCAATTGGGAGACTGTTTGTAAACCCAAAGATAAAGTTGGGGGGGGGGGGGGGTGTTAGGAATAAGAAGAATTACTAACTTGAATAAAGCCCTTCTCACTAAAATGGGGTGGAGATTTTTGGAAAACAAGACCGAGTGGGGAAGAATCATGAGGGATAAATACCTTGACAACACCCAATTCAGGTATAATCTCCTTAATAATGACCTCCTGGGTAGCTCTAAGGTTTGGAATAGAATCCTTAATACAAGGTCCCTTCTGTAAGGTCACTCCTCACATGTACTTATTAAATATGAATTTCTCTGTTAAATCTGTTATAGGAGATTAGAATGGATATGAAATAATCTTTTATGTTGTGAACATCCTAATGAAATTGAGAGTAGTTGATACATCCATGTTTTAATACTCAGTGATTCGAGAACTATTACATTATCTTGATTGTTTAAACAATAAAATTTAATTAACAATGATATGAGGCCTTTTCACCTGATGATAAGGGTGTCAATTTTGGTACCTCGATGATTAATTTTTATGCTTTCAAATAGTTCAGTATTCCTTAATTGGTGATGTTTATGATGTTAGGTATATGCATGCCTAATGATGATTATTCTAGTATTTTAATATGAATTAATGAATAAGTTATGTTATATTCATTATGTGATTGTTAATGATTAAATGTGAGTAGAAATGAATTAAACAACTAATTATATGAAAGATTCATGTTTTGATTTATGTAACTATCCAGATAAGTTTTGAATATATGTATGTGATTTTCTTGAGAAACTGATGAGTGCAATGAGTGTGCAGGATATTTTAGCCAAAAAATCTAAGAAAGAATTAGAACTAAACCCTATGTACCATTTGTGGAAATCAAGGAGATGCAAACCTCGTTGTTTATATTTTATTTGTATCGTGAGTTGAATGAATGTATCATTCTGTAATCAATAAGTGTTAATGTTTTGTAACAGTGATTTGATAGTGCCGCTTGACACTCGTGATTTGTGTATGCATTTCAGCATGACAGTTAGGATTAATTGAGTAACCTAAAGATCTAAGCTGGACTGCGTTAGTGACCTTTTTATTAATCAGTTAGTAATCAAGATTAATTACCCTAATTAGGATTAGTGATTAATTTGCATTTTTGAAGGTTGTTAGAAAGTCCAAAAATTTTCAAGCTTTTTGTTAGGTCCCTTAAATAGTTCTAGAAGCCAAAAATATGAAAACTAAGTACCTAAGGGGTATGGGTATGGGTTGGGGCATTTTCCACCCCTCTAGCTCCTTTTGTTGACTTTTATGGTTACCTAAATACCTCATTTTTGCTTTATTGCGAAAATTGAAAGTTTCACCATGAGTTGGATAACTTAAACTCCACCTTGAGGTTAGCCTTATGAAAAGTTGAGTTAGAAGTTTCTAGAACCTTAGGCAAGTGGGGAAGTTATTACATTTTGAAGGTGGTTGAGTTAGTATCTTATTTAGAGGTAAATTTGAGAGAGAAGGAGTGTTCACCCAACCTCTAGTTTCAGAGAGCAATTTAGGATTGAAGGAGAAGGAAAAGAAAGGGAAGCTCATCTAAAATTTTCCAATTGGCATAACCTTATTGTGAAGGTAAGAACCCTTCAAGCTCTTTTTGGTTTGTGCTATGTTTCATGCTTAAGTAGTTTTCTTGCATATGTATGTTCGTGTGTTGGATGAATATGTTTGGGAGAGATTGAAATGGGTTTTTCTTAAATGTTTTTCCTTAGTATTTTGCTTTGATTTTCGAAGGGATTGTATGGATTTTATTGGCATTACTCACCCTCGAATGGGGTAGAAGTGGCCATTTATGGGAGGAGGTCTTTGGTTGGACTTTGACAGTGTAAAGTCTCTCCTCAGGATGAGGAGAGGGAGAGAATAGGGTGTTATGGGTCCCTACTCGTTAGCACAAACAATGTTTTGAGTTTTGGAATTTAAGAAATGGAAGAACAGAAGTTCTTGTGATTATAGCCCCAAAAGGGAACCTGTTACATTGTTGTGGCCGAAATCTCGTATTGGAAAAATCTACCTTCTCTCTAGTTTGGTTCAATGACGAACCTATTGTGCAAACCT
This sequence comes from Cupressus sempervirens, assembly GCA_028749045.1. Taxonomy (NCBI): domain Eukaryota; kingdom Viridiplantae; phylum Streptophyta; class Pinopsida; order Cupressales; family Cupressaceae; genus Cupressus; species Cupressus sempervirens. The sequence continues at coordinate 447,066,082 of CM053791.1, forward strand.
GGATGGGAGTGAATGTTTAAAATTCTCTTCATGTTAAGATTGGTTGTCTCTTGGTCAGTTTTCATTTTCTCCATGATCACCTTGATGTGTTGCAGACTTCGTAATGGTTTCCCTATTGTGGAGCCAAGCAGGAAATTTCAGAGTTGTTATTTAAATTCAAATATGTTGGGAGATTTCTCCTCGAGATAATGATCTCGTTGTAAAAATGTGATTGTTAAACTTATTGTGAAAACGACTACGATCTTAGGTTTTCTTTGCTGGTTCTTTCCCGATGGAGTTCTTGAATCAAATGATTGAATTTCTTAAAAAAAGGAGTATGTCCTTACATATGATATCTCTTGCAATTTAGTTTATATGCATGCATTTATCAGAAAATGGATTCAATGATGTGTTATCCTTTCTGTGGCATTCTTATGATTCGAAATCATATTCATTTGATAAGTATTAATTTGATAAAATGATGGTATATGTTAAGTTATGCAATTTGAGCTCAAAATATGGTAAGAAAATTTGATGTTATGATTAGGTACTTTACTTGCATTTTCGTAATTATCAGGAAGCATTATAATCCTTTTCAAATACTCAAACAAAACATTTAAAACCCGATGTTAAAATTAACTTAAAAAAAAAAAAAAACCCTCCTTGGCTAATTAAGTATATTGGATAATTCAATACTTAGAAAAATAAAGGATTTGAAAAAAAAATACTCCCCTTGCCTTGAAAATATAGTTTGTATTCACAATTTAACACTTAGAAAAAAAAAAAGGGGTCTTAAAAGAAAATTGTTCATTCTTAGAACTAAAAGCTCATTGCTTTTTGTATGAGGGAAAAATATTAAATTTCCCCCCCTTGAACAGAGCATTTTATTAAGATTACTTTAAATATATTTATTTAATTATAAACTTAAATAAACAGAAAAAAATAAAAATTATATCTAATATCCTATCCTATTCTAAAGCATACCCACTGAAATTTATCATCAATTCTATCCCCCTCTTATCATATCAGAAGCAGGCCTTTTTGACTAAGTGCAACACATTAATGCACTAACTTCACCCACCCTCCTCCTATTGGCTCTTGGCATTCACATAACCCCCCATGCAATATTGATTTGGCACTTCAACATTGGGTGGTGTATTAATGTGTTTGAATGGAGGGGGGGGTGGCGACATGTTAACTTACACCGACGCTTAGGAAAGGGGGATGGTGGAGAATGGTACTGCTCACACTTATTTCCTCTTGGTCGATGTGGGTTGAGTGGGGCAATGCACCCACATAGGTTGTGAGGTGGGTGGATAGGTGTTAAGGGATTGGGTAGCATGAGGGAGGATGTCAGACAAGGCGCCCTCCCACTTGGGTGATGTGACATAGTGGGATGGTGGAAGATGTTTGGGTAGTTAGTGGTTAGGAAAGGTTAGTAGGGTTAGAGAGTTAGGGGGTTTGGGGGTTAGTTTAGTATTGTATTTAAGTTGTTAAATGTTAGGATTTGTTTTGAAAGTTCAAGTTAATTAAAGTAAAATAAATTAGGATATCTCAGTATGTTTTAAATATGTTGTTAAAATATTTTAGTTGTTAAATAGGATATGCATTAAAGTTTAAAGGTTAGGAGTGGTATGTTAGATGTTAAATTAGTATAGTTAGTTATCTTGTTTTAATTGTTAGTATTATATTAGCTATTTTTATACTTTTGTGTTAATATTTCTTTTGTTTAGTATTCTTTTTTAATAGAGTACATTAATGTTATTAATAAATAAGCCTATGACTTTAAAATGTAATGTTGTCTTTGTTTTATTCAACTATATGAAATGTTTAAGTATGGTTGTTCTATAATTGTGTTTATAAATTAGATTGTGTTAGATTAAATGGATAATAATTATAATTATTTGAAAAGAATAATTAGTATTTATTTTTGGTGTAGAGTATTTATTTTTGTGTGGTTTTAAGGGTTAGAGTCATTATGATGGTGCTAGTTATTGTTAGATAATGTTCTTGGAAGTTAAGTGGAGGATAAAATCAAAAAATGGAATATTTGGAAATCTTATATTAGTAATCTTTGATGGGACTTAAATTTATGCGACGATTTTAGAATTGGGGTATTGAACATTTTAAATTTCAAACTAAAAGGTACATCGTAGATCGGGGAGTGTTATAACTCCAGTTGGCTAGATAACTTGTTTAGGGAATTAGGTCATGTTCTAAAATGATGTGAGAATGTTGTAATAAATTAAATGATGAATAGAAATGATTTAATTAGTTCAAATGACTATATCACGATTTAAATGTGTAATGAATTTAAAGTTGTCTAGATAGCTTGATAGAATGGTTTAGGTTTTGATTAGAGGATGAGACAATGCCACGATTATTTTAATGATAAATATTTAGGGTTTTTAATTAGTTCTAATTGAGTTATGATTATATACAGAATTAAGTATTAGTATAGTATGATAGATTAATCTTTAAATGCATAATTAGACCTTCCTAAGGGTTGATCTAGTATAGTGTTAAAAGGGATAGCATCATAGTTGACTTATAAACTTGGAAACCCTAAAATGTAATTTGAGTTGGAAGTCGTACCCTTGCAAATTGAACCTAAATGTTAATTGATTGACACATTTTAGGGATTCAAACCTACGCAATATGGGGAGACATCAACTCTGCATCTTAATTATATGTATTTGAAACTCACTTTTAACCCTTTTTCATCTTTCCATGACCTAATCAATGTAGCATGTATCAACTTAGTAGATTAGTTATATATTAAAAAAATTGTTGGTGTGTTTTTGCCCGATATTTTGGGCATGAAATTTTGGTATTAGAGCCCAATTTCATGACACTTGGGCAATAATGGGTCCATGTTAAGTGTGGACATTTAAGTATTACCATACGAAGCAGGGAATTCTCCTCATAGATTTTT